>CANXYI011347884.1:0-10346 GCA_948208565.1 Hura crepitans | reverse complement strand
AAGGATAGAAAATGAAGATCGGACAATGTGATTTAGATAGCTTATTTACAGAGAGAAGATTATGTTGAAATGAAGGAATATAAACAACATTAGTAAGTTTTAGTGTGTCATGTAAGGAATATAAACAACATTAATAAGTTTTAGTGTGTCATGTAATGTAATATCCCTATGTCGATGAACTTGTTTAATAGTACCATCAGGTAATCGTAGCGAATTAAGTTGTGCCATTATACTAAGGGAATCAAAAATATTTTTGTAGCCACAAATATGATTACTAGCATTGGTATCTAATATCCAATTGTCTATTATCATGGATAACAATTGAGAAGTGATACCTGCAAATTTATGTGCAAAATTCACAAAATTTGTGTCCTCAAGTTGATTTCCTTGCGACATTCTTTTAAGCTCAGTCTGAATCAACTCCTATATGGAAGAGAGGGAATAATTAGAATGTAAGTCATGGGAATCATCAAAAGGAGTGGTGGCCATGTTAGCATGATAAAGAGCCTTATTCTTTTGGTGCTGTTATTTTTGTCTCAGTTCAAGATACCAATTGGGATACAGATGAGCATGAAATAGGTTTATTTATTATGACCTTCCTTCTTGCAATGAGTGCGATATTTCTCCTTTCTTAAAATCATTTTTCTTTTTGAAAGTCAATAGTACGTTGAGTAACTTATCTTCTTCTCTCTATATTCAACACTATTAAATAGACTTTATCCATGTTAGGTAGGGGATCCACAATTGTAATTTAATTTACCACATGATCATATTTATCATTGAGGCCAATCAGAAATTGAAGTATACGATCAGTGTCATTGTTGTTAGATACTTCCTTCAAAGCTCCATAAGTACAACTACAAGAACATCACAACAAAGGAACTAGACAATTGAATTCATCCTACAGTTTGCTTAGCTTTGTGAAATAGACGGAGATGGAATCAGTGCCTTGATGAATATAGTGAATCTCTTTTTTGATATGAAATTCTAGAGGGCTATTTAACTCACTGAATCATTGTTCTAGTTTAGTCCATAACTCGAGTAGAAATCACATAAATAAAGGAATTTTGTATCTCCTTGGATAATGAACTCAAGGTCCAAGAGACTACCATTGCATTGGCTCAATACCAATCTTCAAATTCATCATCATCCTCAAAAGGGAGTGATCTTACCCATTACAAAGCCAAGCTCCCTTTTGGTGGTAAGAGCGATCTCCATGGATCTGTTCCAAGTCATATAGCTGCTGCTGGTGAGAGGAGTAGTAACCAAAGAAACACTAGGATTTTCAAATCCATGTACATTTAATGGATCTTAATTGTTTGCATCATCGTAAACAACATAATTGGAGAAGAAAAAAAGGAAAAAAAGTCAAAAAGAAGAAACTGGTGGGAAACGAAATTGGATCGACTCAAGCACAACAATGAAAAGAAAATACAGAGTTCACCATTACCGAGTTGAGTTGCTCTGATACTATGATCAGAAAATTCTAGAGAGAGAAACTAATAGTGATTGTATTTCTTCTATATATGAAATGTAAGAATACAACTGAATATATATACAAAGTATATCATGATAATGGCATGAGTAACTGAAAGTATAGCTTAACAAAATGACACAAAAACCAAGACTAACTTTCTATCAAAGTAATTGAAAAATATTACTGGTTACTAACAAACTAACTACTCATTACATAAATTAATTCCTTCAAAAAGAGTTGAACTATTGAAGAACACATGGAAATCGTTTGCTGCAAAATAAGAAACAACTGCACACAAGAGCACACGAGAATTCATTATTATGCATCGCATTCCTTCACTGTTCATTGGAAACATAATTTGTCCCTATCCCATGGTGAAATTGAGCATTGTTGTTACAGAGACAAGGGTTTTTGCAGGCTTGCTTGCTATTAGATAGATAGTAGAAAGAATGATTGAAACTACAGCTAAAATTAAATCTCAAACCATTACGAAAGCAATCAATTTGGGCTGCTAACAAGAAAGAAATTCCTTGCTTCCAATGGCTGCCATGGGAAAGTCTTTTATGGCATGGTATGATCGCCTAGCTCTTGTTCAACATCCACCCATGCACACACACGAGCCTATGAGATCTAAATAGTAAACAAACTAGGCAAAAATGATTTAACAATGAAGTTGACAAAATTAATAAGATTAATTGACAAAATCTACGGGGCATAACAATTACACATGAATATGTTAATAAGATTTCAAAAATTGAAAAAAATCTCAATAGCCAAAAAAATTTACAAATCTAGAAAATTAATTAACAAAAAAACAAAGAAAGATCATTAAATCATTTTAGCAAAGAGAAATCATAGATCCATAAAAAAGAATTAGATTTAATTTGGCATCTTTTATCTTCGAAAATGGTTGCAACAAGCTGATACATCATTCTTCCTTTGATCTACGGCTCGGATTGACGAACCACTGCGCTTGAGGAATCCACGACGACTAAAGAATAGTGGCCGACATTTTTATGGCTGTTGATCGATTCAGAAAATTTAAGGGAACTGGAGAAGAAATGGTTGTAAAGGCAGGATAATTGAATTAGGGCATAGAAAAAACAAAGCGCTAAATGTTTTATAAAATAGATAGAAAAAATGTTACTGAACCATTTTTTTTTTTTTGTTATTATATTTTAAAAGTAGTTAAAAAATACCTTTATACTTTTTAAAATAGTTACTTTTTTCTTAAATTTATTGAAATTGATAGATGCTACATTTCAAGTACATGACACATGATAGATAATGATTGGTCATTATATTCTTTAGGATTTTTTTTTATCATTTTGAAAGTATAATGGCAATTTTTTTTTTAAAAAATTATTCAGTGATATTTTTTGTCTATTTTGTAAAGTATAATGACAAATTTTGACTATGATCCAAAAATAAAGGGATAAAAAAGATTTTAGATTATATATTTTCCGTACAATAAAAAATAATATATTGTCCAAAATGATGCCATTTCATCTTTCCGATTGGTTCGGGTTCATTGGTCTTTTGACTCTGAGAACTGAACCAAATTGTAAAACTAAAATTTTTTTTGATTAAGAACCAAATAAATTGAAAAATCGAAAAAAATCCACCTCATTAGATCAAAATTAATTCGGTTCGAATAGATTTTCAGGTCCTATTCGATTCTGCTCACTCTAATATTATTATAAGTAGGGATGAGGAAAAAAAAATAAAAATTTCTATTATTTAAACAATTGATATGAAACCGAGTCAAAATTTCAATTGCAAAATTTATAAACCAACAAGAAGATGCTCTAAAATTTCATTTTGGATTTGTAGGCCGGCCAAATAAGTAATAAGGCTTCCCAGTTCCAAACTGTGCAACATAGTTTTAGGTCTAAAGGTTTAGAAGTTAGAGAAGCATGAGGTTAACGTGGTAGAAGATATCCTTTATGGGCCTCAACTTTGTAGAGTCTACATTTAAAGCATGGATGGAGTATATGACGTTGAGGTAGTTATTTAAATAAGAATATTTATAAAATATTCATAGAGTTGCCTTTTGTGCAAGATTATCGATGAATAAAAAATTGATTTTTTATGAGAACATATTGTTATATTCTTAACTTCATTTTATTAGAATTTCGCATGTATACTTTTTATATCATTTTTAATTAATTTTGCATGTGCTTTTTTATTTTGCTAATTTCTCATTTTTTTAAAACACATAATAACCGGTAAAAAAATTGATATTATAATATATTATTTATGAGAATACAATATTTTTTAAATTAAAATAAAAAATATATGAAATGAATAATAAATCATGTATTGTATTTACTTTTTTTTAATATGCTTATAAATGATATTGAGATTCTAAAAAAAGTAATTTTAAAAGAATTGGTTTCTCAATTATATCATAATTAGTTAGTAAAAAATAAAATTCTATTTTTAATTAATTGGTGAAACTTTTAAATAATAATAATAATAATAATAATAATAATAAGCTATTGTCAAACAACTATAACTTTCTACTATCATTTAAAAGTAATGCCATTAATTAGAGTGACGATAATTAATTTTATTCATTTGATCTAAAAAAGTTGATCTAAATTTGATATGCTTCGATTCAACTTATTGTGTAACACATTAGATTAACTCATTTATTTCATTTTGATTTTATAATTTTTATATAGTATGAATTATAAAAATAATTATTTTTATAAGTTATATATACATTTTTTTATTTTTAATGAATTTTTTTTAAAAATAATATCATATGATTTGACTGTTTAATAATGAATCCATTTCAGTCATTACCTAATTCGACCTGTAATCTTTTTATCTATTTATGATCTAACCCAAACCTAACATGCCCGTGCTCTTTGCCACCTATACAACTAATACTTATGATTATAAATAAATTATAATTTTTTTTATAGAGAAATGAGTAGTGGGACTCAAACTTGAAGCCTCTTAATTGATAACAAGATATATGACTATTATTATAATTAATTACTCAATAATAATTAATAGATAGACAAATATTTAAAAATTTTATAAATAAATTTAAAAATTAATTGAAAAATAATTTATAATAAGGATAATTTTTTCACCATTTATTTAAGATTATAAGATTACTACTACTTCAAAAAAAATTCTCATATATATATATATATATATATATATATAAGAATATGTTGAAAGTTTTTTTAGACAATAATAACATTATATATTAATTATATATTTACAAAAATAATATATAAAGTATTTGTATCATAATAAAATTTTTATAAATTAATATAATTAAATTACCACATACATTAAAAAAGTGATCCAAAATAAAGAATATAATTTGATTTATATTTAGAATTTTATTTTTAACAAAAATAATAATGTTGTAAAAATATTTTTTTCTTTTCACTTTTACAATTTGTATTCAAAAAATATTTTTTATACTTTATTTTTTTATTAAAATTATCCATTTTTTACTTTATTAAAATGAATTAATTTATATAATTTTTTTTAATATTGATATACATAGTTAATATTTACATTAAACTGATTTATTTTATAATTATTGAGACAATTTTCACATCTTTATATTAAAAAAAAATAATTCAATGGATATAAAATTCAATTTTTTATAATTAAAACTTAAAAATTATATTTATAAGTATAAAATTAATTTATACAATTTTCAAATTAAATATGCTGTTCAATTGATTGTTATTTGTATTTCTGTAGATAAAGGAGATGAATATAATAATGAGTTTGATCGTAAATTGGAATATTAAATATTTATGTTGTAATATGCTTTTTACGATATGTTTAATTGTGATTTTAAATATCAAAACTAAACTTATATGAAATAATTATAATAAAAAATTTATTTATATGTAAAAATTTATGTTATTTATTTATTTTTTAGTCAATATATTCTAAAATTTTAGATAAAATATCGTACAATTAATTAGCGTACGTAGACATGAGAACAAAAAGTTTATTTTGCTAATCTAATTATAGTATTGAATTTTTTTTTTATTTTTTAAAATATAATTTGTTATGATGCAGCGAACATACATATAATACTAGTGGATATATATGTGTGTGTCAAGGATTATAAATTTGAAATAATTTTAAAGTAAAAGTTATATTTTAACTATAATATTAAAAATGTTTTGCGAATAACAAAAATTATAGAGTTATTATGTTTAAAATTTTTTTTCTAAACATTCTCATGTTTATATATGTTGAATAGATTATTATAAATTTTGCTACGTGCCAAAAGTCACGGTCACGAGGCACGTTCCTAATATATATATATATATATGTGTGTGTGTGTGTGTGTAAAGGAGAGTTTTTTTAGAGAGGTTTAAGAAAATTTTCTTATTCAAGATAATTATTTTTCATTTTTTCCATTAATTCTCATTAATTATCAATTTTAATGAGAAGTATTTTAAAATATTAAAATAAAAATAATTATGAAATAATTAATCAATACTTAACTTTAAGATATTAAGATAGAGATAGTTATGAATTAATTATTTATGTGAGTTATCTATAATGAAAAAAACTTATCAAGAAATTTCTTTATAGATTAGAATGAAATTTATTGCAAATGAAATTATTAATTTTCACATTAAAAATATTGAAATTGAAATTTACTTAATTCAATGCTCAATATGCATTCATATTTTATTCCATTTTCTTCTTTTTTTATTATTTAAATACTTTCTACTTTAATTTTTTTATTTATTCTTCATGTACGAATATGCTTTATTTTAATTTCATATTTTATATTGTATACTTCTGAATATTATTATTGATTAAGCGATAGTTATGATTAAAATTTTCTTTTCGCAGTACAAGATGATGATTGTTTATATTAATGGGTATGACTATTCGCTTTTAGATATTCATAAATTCATTTCTCATGCTGATCGATCAATTCAATTAAAAAGTTTAACTTTGCCAGTATAATATAATTGCATGTTCCAGCATAAATCTTTTTTTTCTTCTTTCAAAGATTTTTAAATACTTTTTTAAATTTATATGGTATAATTTCTATTTTTGTGGGTAATTGAACACATATATATAAATCATTCAATGACAATGACATTTATATAAATTTAAACATATAGCATTCAATTTAACATAGCATTCAATTTAATGGTATGAATAAAAATAAATATAAAAAATATATAAAAATATCAGGTAACGTTGCGTGAGTATATATAAGAGAAGTTGAGTAATTTTAAGAAATTAATGATAACATGTTATTTGACATCAATACTCTCATAGATTTATATGCTAATTTGTTACTCTCTTAGTGAGATTATTGGAATAAAATAAAATGTGAGAAAGATCACTTTACAAAGCAGTAGATAAATTCATAAAAGCTTAGATTATCTTTTTTTTTTATGTTTTAAGAAGGAGAAAGACGAGGTTATTCATGAATCTTCATAAAGACAACTCTAATTTCTATTATAAGTTTTGGGTTCCATGAAGTTCCAAGTGGAGGCATGATCCTGCGCTCAAAATCCATGCTCACCAGAATGCTAACTACCAATTAAATTCGAGATTGTAACACCATTATTAATACCACGGAATTGAAGCTTATTGGTTAAGTTGCATATAGGTTTTGTCAATATCACCTTAATTAGCATGACTAGCAATATTTTGATAAGCACCATTCTCTGACTTAAACATATAATATTTACCCCATCACCTTCCATAATTAATTACTACAGCAACAACTCGAAACATTTGAAATGTCCTAACAATGCATGCATGGCCACTAATACTCCTTCCCAACTTCATCAAGCTGGAGAATTCAATGAAAAAAATTGACTACCAACTACCTACATAACCCCAAATCCTGAGCTGGACAAATGAGTAGCCCTACACTCATTTCTTAGAGATAAACTACATTTATAATACCCCCAATCATAGAGAGGATTTTTTTTTTAAAAAAAAAAATCTTGTGTTTATTTCGTTCTTAGCTATAATTGCTACCATGGCCCATGTGTTGGGACTCCTATGGCTATATATATGTTATAGCAGCAGTGCACTCTTTAGCTTAAAGTTAATTTTCAAGCTCTTTCCTCTTATATGTTCTCTTTTGAAGTCTAGTAAAAATGGCCTTGAAATGGTTTCTAGCTTTTACTCAAGTTTTTGGTCACCTGGACACAGCCACAATGCAAAAGCAAAGTGATGTAATCGCATGCCCTAATAATCAAGGGCAGTTGGTGGTACACGAAAGTGTCAAAAGCGTACGAAAGAGGAAAGAAGAGTACCCAAATGGGTTTCAGGTGCCCCTTCACTACCCTAAGTGTTCAAAGGCAGACTATGAGAAGATGGAGGAATGGAAACTTGACATGCTTCTCCATGAATATGGCCTTTCTTTCAAGGGTACCCTTGATGAGAAAAGGGCTTTTGCTATTGGTGCATTCCTTTGGCCGGACCAACTTTGAACGATTCATACAATTGCTCTCGTTCAATTCTAAATCTAATATATGAAAAATTTTATAAATCAATTCGATGAAAGTTGCCATGTATGTAAAATAACGGAAACTTTTTTATCGAATTGATGTATGAAATTTTTTCATGCAACAGGTGGTACTAAATTGATGGTCATCAACTTTAATATCCTTTCTTGCATGCATGCCTTTAAGCAATAATGATAATTAATTACTGTGTAATTAATAGAGCATTAGTGCACGCTGTTGCTAAAGGTAGAAAACTAAGAAGTAACTTTGAAGCTAAGTCAGCCATTTTCTTGTGTTAATGTAATTTGTTAGACTCGATGATTGTAATAAGGAGTTTGTTCTTTTTATGGGTCATTATAAATAAAGGAAAAAGGGCACTCTTGAAAATGATTATTATACGGAGAGTTGGAATTATAGCAGTTCATGAACAGTGAGGAAGATTAGGTTGTGGCAATTATATATCTAGATGTAATTTACAAGACAAGCAACTTATTAACCACTATGCCGTACGTTTGTCCTCTTCTTCCCCCCCTTTTTTTCCCACTTTTAAGTATTTAAATATCAAATATACCCAGATAAAATGAAAAAAAGAAGAAGAATTCCCCATTTAATATAAGTTACTTGAGCAATATTTTTGGCCCTTCTATGCACTTGTTTCCAGTAATTATTATTTTATATATTTTCATCAATGACGAGCTATTATAAATGAATTTTTTGTAATATAAAATTAATTTAATTTTTATGTTTATCTGGGTATGAAATTGTTGACATGACAATTCATATTATAAGGAAAATGAATATGCATGTGATATGCTTGAAAAATTAAAAAAAAAATAATTATTAGATGAAGTGATACATGGTACCGGATTTTTATTAAAAAAATTTAGTAGTGTTAAAATTTATTAGAAAATTTAATTGGTGTTAAAATATATTTATGATAAAATCGTTATTAGTGTTAAAATTGAACGAATGTGAGTACAACTAATCCTTATTTTTTAAAATGGAATCTTTAACAGTATGGAAGGAGTTCAACCCTCAGTGAGATATAATTGGTTGTCTACGTGGCTAAGTGTTATGAACCAGTATCTGGATTTCATCCAAACTTATGGAATTGATGTGTGTATGGTATATTGCATAGAGATATCATTGGAATTACTGATTTAGACTACCAATATATATATGTATGTATTACTTCCAGCTTAAGATTCCAACCTAGTGGATACGTATTTTAGATGGTTATTTAACAACCATGTATTCATCGTATCGAATAACAATCAATAAAAGTTTTCTTTTTTCTTTTTTCTTTTTTCCTCCCTCTCTGCCATGAATATTCTGCATATTTATCCTTTTTATAGGATGTGAAATTCTGAATATATCCATTTCAAAAGGCTTTCTTTTTGTTTTTTATTTTTTTTATTAGGTATAGAAATAACCTTGGCGTGGAAACTCCAAATTAAAAGTACGTTTGATAGAACCATAAAGTTCAGAGAAGGTTGAACAAAATAAAGAAACAGAATAATAGTAATAATAATTAAAAAAAAACAAATACTAAAAAAAACAAGAAAAATGTGAAGCAAAGAGAGAGAGGAGTATAAAATTGTAGGTGCCGTGATATAAATGATGAAAATGGTAAGTAGTTTTGCCCCATATTATTTATATATATATAGAAATGGACCACTAGTAAATGTCAATATTAATTAAATACATCTCTATCATTTCTTGGTAGTTGTTAAAACTATAAATTCCAAAGAGCTTAATATATACGAATTCATCCGTGAAATTGTCCAATTTACAAACTCAATACTTGAATTTTTCTAATTTTGAGTTTGTCACATGTTCTAAGAAAAATGATTTTCTCAATTATAATCGATAAAAATTTGAATAAAGAGCTCGTCTATTACATTTACCCATATATACGATGATGATGATGATGATAAATATAATATTTAGTAACGGCAGAATATTGGGAGATTCAAGAAAATATTTGAAAAGATGGTATTAAAGCAGATGGGCATAAAGCAAACGATATTTGGACGTGGCAGAAAAATTATAAAGGACTAACTTTATATTTGGATAATTGGATTAGGATAGATGCTGCTCCCCTACTTAACTAATAATTATCTAATTAATTCTTGTGTTTTAGATTTTATTCAAATATATTAAAATATAAATTCCTTTTTGTTTACCGTTTAAAGGAAAAAAAAATGCACAAAGGGACACGTAAGTTTAGATGCATGTCATTGTATTATAATTATTCATAATTTTAATATGGATTTTTAAAAAAAAAATAATAATCAAGAAATGAAATTAACAACTGCTTAATTTTTATTCATTGTGATAGTTAAATGGAGATGTTGAAAATATATAATAATTAAAAAAATCGCTAT
>CANXYI011347864.1:0-17345 GCA_948208565.1 Hura crepitans | reverse complement strand
TCCATAGCAATATACCACACTTTACATCTATTATACACGTTCCAATCATAAAATAACCATACACATGCATTTCAATGCATACAGCACACAACATGACATAATCGATTTTTAACTCGCATAATGCATTAACAAACTCCATATCAACATTCTTGCAAATTTCATCATTCTTAACCACTCTAACCCATCTCATATCATGCATTTATCATTCCATTCATTATAAATTACAATTATATCATTTATTGTATTTTTATGCATCTAATACCATTTGTTACTAATATAGACATAAAGTAATTAATACATTAAATACAAATTTGAGACAAATTAAAGTGACTACACATACCCAACAAGGTCCTATGGGACACCCGAAGTTGGCCTAGGCCTTCTCCTTGCCTCGAAAGGCTAGGGTTGTCGTTTCGCCTATAAATATAATAGGGTACAAAATTAATATAAAATAATATAAACATCAAAAAAATATTTTGAGCCTATATGTGTGCTCTACAACACCCAAGGAATCCATGAAAAATAAAATTTACGAAAAAAAAAACTTGAGAGTCAGGAGATTACTATTCACCTCAAGATTCTTCTCAATTTTTCTTTCAAAATACTCTGCCGTTCTCGATAATTTTGGTGTCCACGAACTCTTCTTTCTTCGATTTAGGTATAAGCTTGTAGAGTGGATCGGCTTGTGGAGGAAGAAATCATAAGAGAAAAAGAGAGGGAAAGGGGGCTAAAAATTTGGAAGAGGGGGAGGATGGTGAGTTGTGGTGGAAATAGGTGGAAATTAAATTTCCCCTATTTATATTTTTTCTCAAAATAATTTTTCCTTACTTCAAAAAATTATTATAGCCGATAGGAAAGTTAGTTTTCCTCCATTCCTATCCCTAAAATTTCATCAATCCAAGCCCTAAATCCTCCCAAAATCTCGAGCCCAAATTACGACAGTAACCTAAAAAATTATTACATTTTATGTCCCGAAAAATGGGTAAAAATAGTTACCAAACTCAAAAAATTTCGATTCCAAAGCCATTAGACTATTTAAAATATTTGAGTATCAAATTGTAACATTTTTAGATTATTTTGAGCAACTTTTTATTTATTTTATGATTCAACTTTGCTTGCAGCACTATTCATAAGCAATGTCATAAAATCTTAATTAGTGTTTTTAACTATCTGAACGAATTTGGATTGGTCTCAAACTTTGCCCAAAATTCTCTTATACTTAATACTCCCTGTCGATATGCTTAATGTGACTTGAGTTTTGGGAACCACTATTCATCTCTGAAAGTACTATTCACGAGAGTCCAGATTTTCAAGTAGTTACATTTCTTCCCCTCTTAGAAAAAGATGTCATCCTCGACATACCTAGTTCAAACAAATGTGGGTATAATTCCTGCATTTGGGCTTCGCTTTCCTAAGTAGCCTCTTCCATGCCTTGATGTTGCCAGAAGACTTTCACTAATGGCATAATCTTGTTCCACTATTCCTTAACTTCTCTGGCTAGGATACCAACACTTCATTAGCTGTCAAAACATGTGAAGGGTGAACACATCATGTATCTGTTGCAACTCTAGAGGTAAAACTAGTCTATAGGCCAACAGATCTACACGTTTTGTGATCTCGTATGGTCTAATGAACATTGGACTCAACTTTCCTTTCTTACGGAACCTCAACACCTTTTTCCATGGAGATACTTTAAGAAAAACTTTATCGCCAACTTTATACTAGATATCTCTTCTTTTCAAATCCCCGTAAGATTTTTGTATATCTGAAGTAGCCTTCAGTCTTTCTCGGATAATCTTCACTTTCTCTTTAGCATCTTTAACCAAATCCGATCCCATAAGCTTGTTCTCACTCAACGCTCTAACATAAGGGAGTTCTACATCGTCTCCCATATAATGCCTCATAAGGAGCCATGCTAAGACTCGCTTGGTAACTATTATTGTAAGCAAATTCCACCAATGGCAAATATCTATCCCAACTATCCTTAAGCTATATGACACATGCCCGAAGCATATCCTCAAGGATCTAAATAATCCTCTCTGACTGACCATCCATTTGTGGATGAAAAGCTATGCCAAAACTGAGCCTAGTCCCTAAAACATTTTGGAGCTTCCTCTAGAATCTCGATGTAAAATGGGGATCTCCGTCTGAAATGATAGAAGAAGGCACTCCATAAAGCCTAACTATCTCATCAATATACAGTTCTGCTAACCTCTCCATAAAGTAATCTTTTCTCACTGAAATGAAATACGCAGACTTGGTCAATTTATCAACCACTACCCAAATAGAATCATACTTATTCCTATTCATCAGTAGTCTAATCACAAAGTGCAAAGTTATTCGATCCCACTTCCATTCTGGTATTACTATGGGATGAAGCAAACCAGAAGAAACGTAATTCTCAGCCTTCACCTACTAACAAATGAGGCATCTAGTTGTATAATCAATTATATCTCTCTTTATACCTAGCCACCAATAGGCTATCTTCAAGTCTTGGTACATTTTTGTACTGCCTGATGCATAGCATATAGTGTATTGTGCACCTTTTGTAGAATACACTGTCTCAAGCTCTCATAATCTGGCATACATAATCGATCATGATAGTACAAATAACTATCTTCCTTAATCACAAACTCGGTAGAATTCCCCTCTTAAATCATACTTATGATACTTTAAAGTCTATGATCATCTTTATGTGAATCCTTTAATGTCTGTATCAAGCTCGGCTTGACTTGTAACTCAACCAACAAACCACCATCATCTTATAGCTTCAAACTTATATTCATTGCCTTTAAAGGTAACATAAGCTTTCTACTCAAGGCATCCATAACTTTATTAGCTTTCCCAGGATGGTAGTCAATAAGGCAATCGTAATCCTTAATTAACTCCATCCATCTCTTTTGTCTCATTTAACTCCTTCTACGTGAGCAAATATTTTAAACTCTTGTGGTTGGTGAAAACATAGCATTTTTCTTCATAGAGATAGTGCCTCTATATCTTTAGAGCAAACATAATAGCTACAAGCTCTAAGTCATGTGTCGGGTAGTTTTTCTCATAAGGTTTTAACTATCGAGAAGTATAGGCAACAACCTTGCCATCCTGTATGAGTATACATCCCAACCCATTTAGTGAGGCATCACTGTATATGGTGAACTCTTTCCCTGATACTAGCTGAACTAATATCGAAGCCTCTATCAACTTACTCTTGAGTTTGTCAAAACTCTCTTGACACTTACTATCTTATTCAAATCTCACATCTTTCCTCAAAAGACGTGTCATAGGGAATGCAACCAAGGAAAACCCCTCGACAAACCTTATATAATAACTAGCTAACCCCAAGAAACTCCTGATCTCAATCTTGTTCCTGGGTGGTTTCCATTCCATTACTGCCTGAATCTTACTAGGATCAACCCTTATACCTTCCGCAGATCCAATATGCTCCAAAAATGCTACTTTCTCTAGCCAAAACTCACACTTGCTAAGCTTGGCATAGAGTTTTTGATCCCTCAAAATCTATAAAGCCATCGGTAGATGCTTCTCATGCTCTTCTTGGTTCTTGGAATACACAAGAATGTCATCTATGAAGACCGCCATAAATTTATCTAGAAATGGCCTGAAGATCATGTTCATAAGGTCCATGAATGCCACTAGTGCATTAGTTAACCCGAAAGGCATCACTAGGAACCCATAGTGCCTATATCTAAGTGACTATATCTAGTCCTGAAAGTTGTCTTATGTATGTCAGCCTCTTTTACTCTCAACTGATAAAACCCAAATCTAAGATTAATTTTAAAGAAGACACCTGCCCCTCTAAGCTAATCAAAAATATCATCAATCCGTGGTAAAGGATACTTGTTCTTAATGGTAACTTTGATCAACTATCTATAATCCATGCAAAGTCTCAAAGAACAATCCTTCTTCTTGACAAACAGAACCTGTACTCCCCATGGAAAAACACTCGATCTAATAAAACCCTTGTCGTGAAGCTCTTGCAACTGTATCTTCAATTCTTTCAACTTCACAGGAGCCATTCTATACAGAGCTATGGAAACTGGTGTTGTGCTTAGCATCACCTCAATCCCAAATTCTAACTCCCACTCTAGTCGCAAATTGGGTAACTCATCTAGGAAAACATCCCCAAACTCAACTACAATAGGAATCTGACTAACTTCTATTGTTTCCCTTATGGTGTCAACCATATAAGCAAGATAGGCTTCATAACCCTTATACAACATCCTTCTAGCCACAGTCGCTGACACTACATTAGCCATGCAATCTGATCCTTTACCCAACACTGTCATTTTGGACCATGTACTAGCTTGTAACATAATCCTCTTCTTCTTGCAATCCACTATGGCATGATACTTAGACAACTAGTCTATGCCTAAGATAACATCAAATTCATTGAACGGCAATTCAATGAGATCCGTAGAAAAGACTTATCCTTATACTGACAATGGACAATATCTATATACTTTATCCACTATAACATGATGTCCTATTGGATTACTAACCATCATGTCAAAGCCAAGGTCATCTGGTTCTAAACCTCGATCTAAAACCTATGCAGTGCAAATATAAGAATGTGTGGACCTAGGGTCTATCTGTGCTAAAGCAGGTAAATCAAAGATATGAAATGTACCCGCTATAACATTAGTAGCCTCTTCCTTTTCTTTAGCTCTTATGGCGTATTGCCTCACTAGAGCTCTACTCTATGACTTGTCTTTCTAATTGGCCCCAGCTCTGCTTCTTATATCTCTCTTGTCCTACTTCTGTGAAGTAATATAAGGTTTCACTGGGCAATCTTTCTGAAAATGATCTCTAGAGCCACAACCCTAACAAAATCCTATATGAGTCTCCAACACACTTCTAGATGTCTCTTATGGCAAGTCTCACAAGCAGGTGTCATAACACTACCTACAATGGATCTAGGAGCACCCGAATCTGAATTTATGCTCGAGTCTATGTTCTAGAACCTTATCCTGATCTCTGTGATTGGTCTAACTACTTGCCCTAATAATGTCTGGACTGACCACTCTTATACTTCTTATCAAATGCATACCCAGAATTGCCTTGCCCATGTCTGAAAGATTTCTTCTTAAAGCTGTCTCACTTTTATTTTAGCTCATTCACCATTTTTATAGTGTGACAGGCTACTACCAAGGCTGAAAATTCTCGAATCTATATAAGAGCAACCTATTGTATGACATTTAAGTTCAACCCCTTCTCGAACTTCTTATAGTGGTCTTCTTCTATCGCAACCATTGCCTTTGCATACCGACTCAAATTAGTAAATTCTTTCTCATACTCAGAGATTATTCTACATCTCTATTTGAGATCCAAAAACTCCTAATATTTCTAGTCTAGGTAGTGCTCAATGACATACTTTTCCTTGAATTCCTTTAAAAAGAAATCCCATGTGATACCTGCAGCTATCTTGTGTTCAGTGATTGCTTCCCACCATTTCAAAGCTTCTTCAGACAACATTAAGGTGGCACATGCAGCATACTCATCTTGTGGGCATCTCAACTGTTTCATAATATGGATCATCTAGTCTAACCAGTATTCAGCTCTATTGGGCTCATCTGACTCTTCCCCCTTAAAGAATTTAGCCCCATTCTTAATTAACCTCTCCATATAAGTCCTCTAAAATGTTGATTGTTCTTGCGGCACTAGGGTGGAATAGCTTATGCATTAGCAACCGCAGTAGCAGTAGTCGCAGTAGCCGTAGCAACCACTATTGCTTACCTGATAAAATCTAGCATCATCTCCAACCAAGTAGGTGGACTTTACTATCTAGGAACAGTATTTCCAGCATCATTAGAGGTCACATACTCAGGTTATGCCTCCCCTTGACCAAAGGCAAAAGGAGCATGACTTTTTACCCCTTCATCCTTACTAGGCTTAGTGCTACTACTCATATCTTGTACCTACAGGTAAAAGTAACAGATTACAAGCCATGCATGTAATAGTATTTTATGTAAATGTCCTACGACTCCTAAAGTGCTTTTGTGTAACCCATAAATCTAAAGGAAACCCCAACCAAAAGCTCTGATACCACTAAGTGTGGTGCCCTTCGCTCGATCTATACATCATATCCTAATAGGGGACGTGTGCATGCAAAACGATATCCAGGTCCGTTATCCAAAATCACTAAAAATTAAAAACTTTTATATGAGAAAATATTTCTTGACTTGAAAATGAAATAAAACATCAAAAACCTTTCGGCATGCAAATCGAGGTAAACATTGGGGTTATCGTGTCAGAAATCCGATAGCATAACGGCTGTACGGAGACACTTTTCAAATTTTTACTTGCTTAAAAATACTTTTATATAACCAATAAACTCATCTCCAACTCTAATAGGTCCTCCTGACCCTCTAAACATATCATAAAACACACTAAGCCTCAGGCTCTTCACAGTCAACATTCTCAAATGCAAACACATATATAATCACACAACATGCAAAAAGTAGAAAAATGATATTCAATAGTCATATTCGAATACAAAAACCTATTGTAAAATGCAGATTAGACCCAATCACTCTGGGATCACAAGAGCACACTAACTATATAACTACTACATTTACATCACATCACAATTATAAAAAGAGTACAAAAATACCCACACAGGGGTTATCTTCGTGTCTCTTGATATGTAGAAGCCTTGACTCTAATCTGCTGCCCTATTACCTACGCATTACAAACAAGCAATGTGCTAAGCATTTTCTTAGTGTTGTAATCACTTTAACTTGTAAAAGGTTAGTTTTAACATGCTTATATATGCATACAAGCCATTTTTGGTTTTAATATCATAAAGAAAAAAATTTGGTGTCTTATATGCAAACATGCACATTTCAAGTATAAAAATTGCATTTTGATAGCACAGATACTAAGGCATTATATAAATATCAAATAACCACCATTTAATTGATATAATGCACTACATACATAAAGTTAAGATCTTTATAGCAATTGATTAACATATTGTAATAATGCATTTCAAAGAACCATAACATACATGTTTTTTGTGTTATAACACCCTTATGCACACATAGACTCATTTATGCACATCATAATCATAATTACATCATTTATACCCATATGAATAATAATAATCATAATTAAACACCTTAAGATCGATTTTTATGTCATTCAACCTATTTATATCCATATGTCACATATTAATGTCATTTCACATATAATACCAATTTATGCATTTTGAGTCATTTTAATTGTTTAACTTATGCCCATATTAATAAGACAACTAACCGAGACTAGATAACATAATTACTTAGGCTCGAAGGCTCTCGTACCCATTGGTATGTATACTTAGGCCCAAAGGCTCTCACATCCATGGTTGCGTATCACTTAGGCCCGAAGGCTTTCACATCCACCGATGCATAACACTTAGGCCTGAAGGCTCTCATACCCTTAGGTATGTAAATCTTAGGCGCGAAGGCTCTCATGCCCATCGGCATGTAAATCAATGACCCGCAGGTCTCATACTTGAAAGTATGCTAGTAGCCACTATAATCCTAGTTGACTGGTCAACCTATCCAAACTAGGTTGCCTAACTATATAGGCATCATTAAACATGTCATTATGTGTCAAATTAACCAATTTAACCTTTTATATAATTATATTATTTAAAAACACCATTGGCCTCATTGCACCTTTGCATGGCCTAAACATATACACTTGGCCAACTTAGGCCTATTAATGTCCATTACACCCGTAGGATTCATTTTCGAGGTGTAATGGCATCGAAACACAACAACATATCAATATGTCGCATAAAAACACAAATATTGACTCAAACAACCATTTCATGGCATTTTCCAATATTTACCTTCATTTGGTCATACAGTGCCTTATCATGCACTTATAACACATATATCATCATTATATGCCTAAAAATCCATCTTGAGCATATTAGCACATTACATTCATGCACATACGATACTTTCTAATCAACAAAAATATGAGCACACACTATATCACACTTATCAGTAAAAGTAGGTGTAACATTGTACATTTGTATATCAAGTCATTCAATAGCAATATACCACACTTTACATCCATTATACATGTTTAAATCATAAAATAACCATACGCATACATTTCTAAGCATACAGCACACAACATGACATAATCGATTTTAACTCATAATGCATTAATAAACCCCATATCAACATTCTTGCAAATTTCATCACTCCTAACCACTCTAACCCATCTCATATCATGCATTTATCATTCCATTCATTATAAATTACAATTATATCATTTATTGTAATTTTATGCATTTAATACCATTTATTATTAATATGGACATAAAGCAATTAATACATTAAATGCAAATTTGAGGCAAATTAAAGTGATTGCATATACCCAACAAAGTCGCGCGGGACACCCAAAGTTAGCCTAGGCCTTCTCCTTGCCTCGAGAGGCTTGGGTCATCGCTTTGCCTATGAATACAAAAGGGTACAAAAATTAAAAATTAATATAAAATAATATAAACATTAAAAAAATATTTTGAGCCTATATATGTGCTCTACAATACCTTAGGAACCCATGAAAAATAAAATTTGTGAAAAAGAAAAACTCGAGAGTCGAGAGATTACTATTTACCTCGAGATTCTTCTCAATTTTTCTTTCAAAATACTATGTCAGTTCTAATGATTTTAGTGTCCACAGACTCATCTCGAAACCCTCTTCGATTCGGGTACAAGCTTACAGAGTGGGTCGACTTGTGGAGAAAAAAATCACAAGAGAAAAAGAGAGGGAAAGGGGGCTAAAAATTTGGAGGAGAAGGAGGATGGTGAGTTTTGGTGTAAATGGGTGGAAATTAAATTTCCCCTATTTGTACTTTTTCTCAAAATAATTTTTTCTTACTTCGAAAAATTATTATAACTGATAGGAAATTTGGTTTTCCTTTATTCCTATCCCAAAAATATCATCAATTCAAGCCCTAAATTCTCACAAAATCTCAAGCCTAAATTACGACAATAACTCAAAATTATTACATTTTATGTCCCAAAAATTGGGTAAAAATAGTTCCCAAACTTGAAATTTTTCGATTCCAAAGCTATAGGACTATTCAAAATATTTGAGTATCAGGTTGTAACATTTTCGAATTATTTTGAGTAACTTTTTATTTATTTTGCGATTCAGCTTTGCCTACAGCACTATTCACAGGACACTGTCGTAAAATCTTAATTAGCGTTTTTAACCATCCAAACGACTTCGGATTGGCTTCAAATTTTGCCCAAAATTCTCTTGTAATTATTACTCCCCGTCGGTATGCTTAGTGCTACTCAAGTTTCGGGAAGCACTATTCATCCCGAGAAGTACTATTCACAAGAGGCAGGATTTTTGAGTCGTTACTTGTGTGGGGTTTCCAAAACAGCTTGGCAGTACATAGTGAATTAGAGTCCTAGTCCAACTGGGACTCTATAGATTCAATCTTATTGAATCAATCCAGTCCTTCCTTGATATATCACTTGTATACAAGTCAAGAGAGGCATCTAACGATGTATCATGACTACCTAAGTACTGGAAAGTCAAGTGGTTTGACTTAACCCTTCCATATACAATTACTATGCAATAAATTCCTTTCACCATCTTTTATCTCATCCAGCTTTGAGTGTAAACTTGTGTCAACTCATAGCTTAACTAAGTATGTCTAATTAAGCCCTAAATATATTGTTCTAATAATTTCACCTTTATTCCCGAAATGCCCTTAGTGAATCCTATTCACATATAGCACTTTGCTCTTGCCAGAGATTCTTGAATATAGGTTACTCATCAGAATTGTGAGATAAACTCCCCATTATAATTTGGGGCGGTGAATCCTTTATTGATTACTACCTTATCTTTAAATATTTTATGCCATACCCAAGCACCTCACTATGTATACTTCTTATTTGAAGTAAAAATTTTGGAGTCAAAGTATGTCACCCCATATTTAAGATAGTTAGTGATCTCAAGTCTAAGGATACTTGCACCACTAATATGATGACATACTTTCACTGACATGGATTAAGTATTGACGTGAAGATCTCATAGTGGGTCTGCGATGTACTTACTTCCTAAGTAAGCATCCACATGTTAACTGTAAACATCTCTATACTTATAGTTTGTGAGAACTACTACTTGATCCAATCAAGAAGTATAACATGTGCTAATCTTTTTGCATTAACAATGTCCCATCTTATTAATACGATGATCCGGGATATTTAAGTATATCACATTTGTATGCAATAAGAATCTCACATCATGAATACTTCATAATTTCCTCTGCACAGTGATTATATACCAAGGAATTTATAACATGGATTAAGACATTGCAAACAATTATAAGTAATATATAAAAGTACTATGATATAAAGAGAAATGCCTTATAGTATGAAATCACAAGGTTTAAATACATGAATACTACCCTATTACATGAGCTGATATGTGGGGTTCCTTTCAATTTTCACAACCTATCTACCAATGATCTCCTTAATCAGATGGTAGCACCGAAGAGCATGTTTGGATCATTGATGAGACCGTGGTTCATGAGCTTGTGTAATAGCCCTATTGTTATCATAATATAGTGGTATTGGATTAATAATGTGACACCTCCTACTGGATTCCTAAAGAAGCCCAATAAGTGGTACACTTCCTGCTAGGTCACCCATCCTAAAATTTCTCCCTTGTTCATTTGTTTAACTTTTACCAATTTTGTAATATTTAGCTCAATCAGACTCCAAATTCATTCCTTTTGTTCTTATGTATTACTTAGGGTCATACCATATTATTCTTGCCAATATTGGTCAATTATGGGTCAGTTTGATTTTCTTAAAAACCAGCAGCATAATGGTTGTCCGGCTAGCTATCCAAAAATTTTAACACCTGTAAAACACTTCAATAACTTATTTTCACATCTCCTGGACCTTTCTAGTCCCCTAGGTATCAACCTAACATCATCATTCTATTAGCATCAATGCAGGCCACAATTAGATAAACATACGCTAGAGCCTCAGGCTCACATACCATATCATCACTTAAAAGCAATCATACATTCAAAATAGTATGATAAAAACTTATTACAAAACACTATCTATGACATATACATACAAGCCACCTATATATAGGCTACCCATTCCCACTTAAGTACAATGAGTGCAAAAGTTATATAACACATTTACACAACCTCCTATCAAATATCCTCTCAACTATGGCTGCACGTTTTACGAGATTACACCTTGCTTATCCTTACTTGTGCACCGAAATAGGTAAGCTGAGTATATAATATACTTAGTGGTGAACTCAAGCATTTAAATCATGTCAATTATTTCATTTATGCTTATATCAGGTTATCACTGTCTATTCCAAGTTATTAAGTCCACAATTTATTTTTCTTTGCCAAAAGACCAAAATACCCTTTTTCTCTGTACATACTAGATTACCATTTATGTAATCATTTAAAATTAAGTAAATTATGCTTTTAAGCCATTTCCAATAATAAGAGTCAAATAATTAAATTATCATACCAATAAATGGTATACATGCTAAAATTGCCAAAATACCCCTAATGCTATATATTGATCATTCATTTAGATAATCATGTCAAATTGTGCATTTTATTATTTTCTAATATCATAATCAATTCGTATATATATTGTTTATTCAATTAATTTAATTGGCCTGACTAGAAAGATAACACTTCAATTCACTAGACCTAGAGGGAATCAAAAGTGACTGCTGCATCGACTTAATCAAGTTATAACATCGAAGGTGCAAATAACAAGATGTGGTCTATCTAACAGACTAGTACAGTGGCCTCTGGGACCTTGGCCAGTGTACTGGCCCCGTTGGAAGATTAAAGATGTCACAAACCGGTCTACCTAGCAGACTGCTCTATTTAACTGACTAGTGCAGTGGCCCTTTGAGACCTACACCACTACACCAGCAAAATCAAATAAATAGATTTGAAGATTAAGGATATTACAGCCTAGTCTATCTAGCAGACTGGTCTGTTTAATCGACAAGTGTAATAGCCATCTGGGACCTACGCTGCTGCACCAGCAAAATCAAATAAATGAATTCGAAGATCAAAGATGTCACAGCCCGATCTATCTAGCAGACTAGTCTGTTTAACCGACTAGTACAGTAGCCCTCTGGGACCTACGCTATAGCACTGACAAAATCAAATAAATGGATTTAAAGATCAAGGATGTCACAACCTAGTCTATCTAGCAGACTGGTATGTTTAACTAACTAGTACAATGTCCCTCTAGGACCTTGGCTACTGTACTGGCCCTACTTGAAAATCAGACAATGTAACAGTTGCTAAAATCCCTAAGTTGACCGATCAACCCATCCAGTGGGTGTCTAACTAATGGGCCATATAATTTAATTTATGTTCATTCCTTCACAACTTAATTTTTTATAATATTTAGAAGTGAAAAATAGTCAGTTATGAATTTAATTTTACAGTTTGATTTTAGCCCGATCTAGTATGGCCATAATTAGGCTGTACTAGGTAAATTCCTAGTATTATTTTCTAGTACTGTAATTGCCAATAATGAAGGTGTATTATGCTTGATTTCATGCCATAATTATTTCCCATATAACTACCATTTTCTATCCAGTGGTATTTTTGATTCAGGTAATGGTCAAATTGGACAGTTGTAGGTCATTTCATCAAATTTCAAAAGCCAATTCTAGGTTCATTTCTCAACACTTTTCAGTGCAATTTTCAACATTAATTCCACAATTTTCATAGGCCTTAAGCTATACAATCATTAGGCCATTTACAAGGCCAAAACATGGGCTCAATTGCCATTACATTTAATCACAAATAATAGCCCTCAAAGGCACAAATTATAGGCACATTGTTTAGTCGCAAGTTATAGCCCTTAAAGGCACATTACAACCCAATTTTCAAGTCCTTTCCTAGTCAAGTTCAAATTCATTTTACATGTTAATTCTTAACCTCAGTTTATGCCATTTTAATTATGTGCATAAAACTAGTTTCATGCCAACCAATTTAGACTAAACATGCTCATATTATCATGTCTGATCATACATAAACATTTCACACATGTTATCAACAATTTAATGCCAATTTAAGTAACTCACTATAGACACTGGGTCTTTGGGCCTCCTATGTTTGGTTTGCTTAATGATGATGAAAATGACAAAAAAAACCTAATAAAAGGGGTTTTTTACATCCAAATCAAAGATCTCAAAATTTCTCCACAAAAAAATTTTTAAACGACTATTTTCCCAAAGCAAACGGCTGTTTTCGCGAGGAAACAGCCATTCCCGAGCCAAAATGACCGTTTTCTCAAAGAAAACAGCCGTTTTGACCATTTTCGCCAAAACAATGGCCATTTTCACCAAAAACGGCCATTTTCAGCCTCAGGAAGCGTGTATAAAAGGGAAAGGTTAATCATTTTAAGGAGAGAGAAAATATGCTAAAAAGGAAAAAAATACACTCATTAAACACCATTTTTTTGGGATTTCTGAACATTCAAGCACGGTTTTTCGATCTGGTCGAGATCTTTTCTAAAGGCAAATATACTTGGTGTTCAACTGACCTATTTTTCTACTATTTTCATTTTTCTTTCTGCTTTATCTAACTACTAATTATATGTGATAATTTATTTGGGCAATATTTTTTACATTTGTGGGATTGCTCATTTTTATTTTATTTTTGTCTACCTGTCTATTTTTACTTCACATACTAATATACTATTTCTATCATTTCTACTATTTTCTTTTTTCTTTCTGCTTTATCCATCCCCCAGTTAGATGTGATAATTTCTTTGTGTAATATTTTTTATATTTGTGTCACTGTCCATTTTTATTTGATTTCTATATATCTATATATTTTTGCTTCGCATACTAATATATTATTTTTGTTGTTGTGATGCGAGTTGTTTGATTATTTGGAATTTAACTGTTATTTTTTCAACCACCTCATTAAATCCCAGTGAAGTAATCTTTTAACAACCCTTTATTTTCTGCTGTCTATTTTATTCTGTGTTCTATGTTTTTTTTTGCTAATTTCCTTTATTATTGCCCATTTTTTGTTAGATTGTATTTTAGGTGTCCCAAAATGTAATTTTATTTTTTATTATTTATTCAGTTATGATGTATTTTAGGTAATTGTCATGTCATATATTTTTATTGCCAAATTATTTCCCTGTATGTTCCATAAATGCTGTAATAAGTAGAAAAATGTTTTTTCGCATGTTGGAAAATAACTGAAACATTTTTTATTTAATTAATTGGTGTTTTGCTAATAAAATGCATTTTGAATTGTCATAATAAAAGTCATAATAATAAAAATTATTTTCTAAAATTGACATGCGAGAACCAAAGTTCTCAAACTAAATCCATCACCCAATTTTATGTATGATATTTTCAATTTCAATCCCAAAATATTCCATAAACACTGCATTAGGTAGAAAATGATTTTGCATGTTAAAAAGAAATAATAATCAAAATCATTTTATACCCAATTAATTAGTTCATTTTTAATAAAATAAATTCTAATTTTTTTCTTAATAAAAGTTACAATAAAAATTCATTTTCCAAAAATAGCATGCGAGAACAAAAGTTCTCAAATCAATCATCTGATTTTAATAAAGGTCACTATAATAAAATACATTTTCTAAAATTAGCATATGAGAACTAAAGTTCTCAAGACAATCAACTACCCAATTTCATGTATGATATTTTAATTCCAAGCACCTATTTTTCTGTAAATATATTTTGCAATTCTGCATACGTGAATACGTGATTTATTTTAATTGTCAAATATCACTTGAGAGAAAAAATAATATTATAAATTCAAACCGAATTTTCATATTAATTTGTGGTATAAATAAGAGTAGGGTTCTGAACCACTCTAGTTTTAGCCCTACAAGGTATTTTCG
Organism: Hura crepitans; assembly: GCA_948208565.1. Classification (NCBI taxonomy): domain Eukaryota; kingdom Viridiplantae; phylum Streptophyta; class Magnoliopsida; order Malpighiales; family Euphorbiaceae; genus Hura; species Hura crepitans. The sequence goes on along the minus strand of CANXYI011347864.1, from coordinate 2,409 downwards.
AACTCCAATTGGGTAGCGACTCCTACCTTGTGGTGCCTAACTCACTCCTCCTAGGCTAATCAAATAGGAGCAGCTTTAGATTCCTATAGCTTCCTTCTCGTCTTTCGAGACTCGAGGAGTGAGGCTTAGGTCGAGCCTTTGGCTGCTTTGATTTGACCGGCCTAAGGAAAACCTAAGGGAAGTGAATAGTATGTAAGTGGCTAAATTGTGTAATTTGCCTCTTAAATTGAATTATGAAATTTATAATTAACGATTATGATGTATGGAAATAAGATGACAATGATATACGTTATTGGTTTGGTCTTTGGCTAAATGGGTATATGTGTTTAATGTGATGTAAATGTTTAACTCAATGTATACCTAGCATGAAAATATTATGTTAATATAGAATGGTGTGGTTGATGTTAATTAAATGAGGTATTATGATGAGAATATGTCTTTTTGGTGTGAGTGACCAGTAAGGCCGACTGGCCTTATTGTGTTTGTGAGAGTGTGTAATAAGTTATAACACTCTTAAAATAGATATTAATCATGGTAATTAGCAATAGATACAAAATAAGGTTCATGTTACTTTAGTGGCATTAGTATTATGAAATGTAAGTGATGTATGTAATAAGTGATTTTGTGGCTTAAGTGACATTATTATGCATAATCACTTATTATGTGCAATTAAAAAATTATGTGCCATTATTTACAAGTTTTGAGTTACATAGTATCCCTTAAAGGTAAATAAGATAAAGATATAAAGTTGTTAATGAGATGAATAAATGGTCAAAAATAAACTTAATGAACCATACTTAATGTAAGAATGTTTAAGTGAACATAAAATATTAATCATGATAATTTCCTTGATAATAATTATTATATGTATAATGGAAGTGGATATGCCAATATTGAGCTTAAAAGGTCATATAGATGTATATGTGAAAATTTTAATATGATATTGAAGAGATTTATGATAATTTACAGGGGATGAGAGTGGTTAATGGAGTCACCACCTGGCCTCTACACTAAGACCTCTGATCTTCTATACTAGAAAGCTTCAAAATTTCATATCTTATTTATGCCCCAATAATATGTTGTCCATCTATATTGTAACGTTTATCAGTCCCTTATCATTCAAGCATATGTCATTCTTAATTTAAATTGCATCACCTTTACGTGTATTAGAAATAAGTTGCGATATTTAAAGAATATAGTAATGCGTATCATACATCAAAAAAATAGGCCATTCATTATTTGTTAATTGACATGAAAGCTACCTGTAATTCCATAGGAATTGGCGATAACTGCCTAACTCCCATCTCTACGATATTGGCCTTTATTAAAATACATTTTTCATGTGACTTTTGATTAAAGCAATACGAATCCATTTTTATTAGAAAATAGCAATTAATTATATAGAAAGTTATTTTAATGTCATATTAGGGTTTAATGTGTAAAATAAGTTATTTACTAACTATTGCAATCCTAAAATAAATAATAAAATACTTATGGTACAAAACTAAAGGCTTAAGTTATTGTCTTAAAATTATCCCACTTTTACGTCACCAGGTCTATGCAGACATCCAAAAGGTCAACTGTTAGTCTGTGCAGACCATCGCTAAGGAAGAATTGGGTCTATTCCATCTTTCACTCAAATAGATGACTCAGAGAACACTAAAGCCAAATAGGTTAGATCGAGATTATTGACATATGACAAACAGAATATGGATATATTTAAGATAAATGAGTCAAAGGCCATAGATTATATAAGCAAAGCATATGCTGAGGAATCATCATATAACTCATCACACCTAGGTCCGTATGGACATACAACCCTTATGATATGGAGTCCATGCAGACTACTTTCCAGTTTCATGCACACAATCACATACTTTTAATATTAATACATGATCATGTTAAGTCATATCAATCAGTTAGCTTATAACATAGTACTATTGGAATAGAGAATCATGCTTACTGGGTGCAGGTCCGTGTAGGCTAGGTTACTGAATTCTCATAAAGGAAAGAAGACCATGTGGACTAAACTATATGCTTATGTCTAAAGGCACTAAGTCTATGCAGACCTAAACACATGTATGGTTGGATTTATGTAGTAGAGATTAATATCATGTGACATGCCAAACCTTAACTATAAGGATCAATCTCACATCCTATATATCAATACAATTAGCCTACCCATCATAAATAGGAGTGGGGATAACAAAGTATCACTTCACTTATACATCAATTTCAGAGATTATAGGTCTATAAGACATCAAAGAATCTTTCAGTAGACCTCAGATATTACCTAGACAAGAAAATTTCTTCAAATGCTAGCATAAAAGCCTTAGGATTTAGGTGAAGATGGCTAAAACCTCTCCTAGATCAAGCTTTCCAAGCTCCCTAGTGTTTTCTATTGTTAGA
>CANXYI011347837.1:0-11917 GCA_948208565.1 Hura crepitans | reverse complement strand
CAAGATGTAAAATAAAAGGAACCATTTTTTCTTTTCTTAACTTTTTCACCCTTTTTTTCTAAATCCTCTCTTCTAAAGTCCTCGGGTTTTTTTTAACTTATGCTCTCTCTTGACTACATCAAGTCTTTTATTTACCAATTTTCCTACCTCACTTGCTAGAGCTTATCTAGCTTCTGGTGTGCTTTCGACAAGTTGTGGCATGATAGTGCTCAAGGAGCCTATTTACCTCATCTTTTAAAATTTTTAATGATGATAACCTTGATTAGTTATTAGAATTTGAACTATCTACTTGTCCATCCATTTTTATGAGTATTTTCAAGAATCACTAGATTCTTCAAGGTTTTTTTTCCTTTAAGAGGACCAGATTTAAACCTTCACATACTTTTGGATCAACCTAAAGTTTAGGAACTAAATTGATATCCGAGACAAAGTTTAGGGACCACATGTGTGATCTTTGCACTTTAATCGGCAGTAGTCGATATTAGTGACTTTCAGATACAATATCCCAAGATGAGAGATTTTTATGATATAAATTGAAGTTCACTGACTTTTTTGATATGCGATTAAAGTTCATAGACTATCAATGTAACTTACTCAAGCTTCGATTATTAATTTATAAATGAAAAGATTTTAATTAGATTTTTTTTTCAAATATCCCATCTCTTAGCCTTTGTCGTTTGTTTCAGGGTAATTAAGGAGAAAAGACAAGAAAGTAAAGTAAATTTGTTTTATTTCTTTAGTTTGTCATAGAGTAAAGGAGAAAGAAGAGTAAATTGAATTTTTCCTCTTACTCTTCGATCCCAAAAAATTTCTCTCGCTTTCGAAGAGAAAGGAAGGGAAATAAGATTTAATGAGGGCAAGATAAGTAAAATAACTATTATATATTTTCCTTTCTTTCTATTATTTTTAATTTTTAAATGATCAAAATGTAAAATTATTTAAATTTACTCTCCAATTTATTTGAAAAACCAAAAAGTAAAGGAAAAATAACAGAAATGAGGTTATTACTGCTCTCATAACGAGGTTGTTTCATTTTCACTCAGAAACCTCATCTAGAAGTCAAATAACAGAAATGCATCCACTTTCCCGAACAACTATTTCTCAAAATAAATAAAATTCCCCTAAATTCCCATCTAACATTCAAACCCAAATGGAAAAAGGATTTCGCTTTCTTGTTCTAGAGAATTTTAAATCATAAAACACAGAACCCCAAATTCTTTTTCTATTCCAATTTCTCTGCACAAACTTTTTTCTTTAACTAAACTGATCGTTATGTCTATTTCCTTCTCTTTCTAATCCCAAAATTCAATCTTTTTTTCTCAGTTTTTCCCTTTAGCAATCAATGTCATCGCAAACCACTGCCACCACCACCGCCTCCTCGGCGGAGTCTGATACCCACGCGCCGCTTCTCCTTCCCCGCCAAGAATCACCCGCTGCTCTTCCCGCACGTCCGACCTCCCTTGGTGTTCTTCTCGGCCGAGCCACCGGCCGTCGTGGCCCGTCCATGTTAGTCAGAGAGACGGCTGCGCGTGAGTTGGAAGAGCGAAGAGCTGATTGGGGGTATTCGAAGCCTGTGGTGGCTCTGGATATGCTATGGAACTCTGCCTTTGTGATTGTTTCTATAACTATGTTGATAATTACTGCGGACGAGAATCCCAACACGCCTATAAGGCTTTGGATCTGTGGGTATGCGTTGCAGTGTTTAGTGCATGTGGTGTTGGTTTGGTTGGAGTACAGAAGAAGGAACAGGAGGAGCGCGAGAGATGAAGAGAGGCAACAGCAACAACAGGACTCTGAAGAAGTTAATGTTGATAGTGAAGACGAGAATGACAGAGGTTCTCTTACTACTGGGCGATCAAGGTCAGTTTTTGTTGGTGAATTTGATTGTTTTTGGTTTCGCGTTGTTCGATTTGGGATTTTCTGTTTCTAGTTTCGGCGTCTGATTTTACGAGCGGATGCCGCAGTAGTTATTACGAAAGTTTACTATTTTGAAGATTTTTAGCTTATAGGTTGCTTAAGGTTTGGTCTTGGAAATGTTCTTATGTTTGGGTTAACTGCGTATAGATGAAAGTGCTGTTCAGTTCAGCAGTTATGAAATGATTAAGCCCATGAATTGAATTTGTTTGGAAGTTTTAATCTTGGTGTTTAGAACCTTTGGTCAAGTCAATAGCATATTTGAATGATTGGTAAGAGATTGGCATGGGAAGGCGCAAGTAAGAATGGTGTGCAAAATGGAAAAGTTGGAAATATTTGGAATTAAAGGAAGTTAGAAGGGAAGTTTAGTTTATCTAACTATTGCAATGGAATACAAGCATAAGATTAATACTTGTAGGATAATTCAAGATATGCCTCCTAAAATTGGGTTTAACTGCATTAATAACTAAGTAATTCTTGGCTAATACTTATCATATTAGTTTTATTACGCATTCAGAAGGAAGCTTTTACCGGGGTCTTATGAGCCCTTCAATCCTAAAATTCGGTGGATTAAAAGTTTGACCGGGTGCTTAGGCAAAAGTGTGACTGGTGTTTAGGCAAACGGGAGGGCTTCTTGTGATTGAATAAGACAAGATCAGAAAAATGGTTTCTGAACGTCTTCTTTTGGAATCCTAGAATGTTTATCATTGTTTCAGTAATGAGCTTTATGCTGTGGTTTGATGTTCTGGAATAACTTAATTTTGACCTTTAAAGATTTAAAAGACCTATTTTAAATTTATAAAAAAATTATCAGGTATAAATATTCAAACCTATTTTAAGGTGTTGCTTAAATTTCCTTTTCATTCTTAGTCAAACGCAAAAAAGAAAGAGGTGGACATCAACAGTGTGCTTTTTCTTCCTTTCTGTCAATATTGATAATCACTTTCAGTTGTGAATCTTTCAGCTGTTTTATGTGTTTGTTGCTCTGCCGAGATGTCTTCCTTCTTTTGGTGAAGGAAAGTTTATCGGGACTTTATTTTGGTTGGCAGTACATCACGCATGGTGTTCTTTATCAAGCTTAACTTTACACTTTGTCCTTTTCTCTCCTCCTCCTTTTATTTCAACATACAGATTGGTTTTCATTGCTCATCACTGAGACGTCCCTTTGCTTCAAAATGGTATTCCTGGTTGAATTAAAATGTCAATATCTAACATAATGTTAAGTGTGATAGTCTTCCGGGGCCAGTAGCATATATTATTACTTTTATTTGCTATAAAAACATGCAAGTACTGAGTAGGAGAAGATTTTCTTTCCTTGAGTTTTGATATCTTTTGATGTTCTCTGAACTGTCTTGTGGTGGTTTGTGGATTTAGTTGAAAAAGGCCATCAATATCTCCAACATCGACATGCTATACCTGTCTTTTGTGCTTCGATTATAGGTTTGTTCAGTGTGTACTGCATCCATCCATCTAATAGCTTAGGAGATCTTCTATTTCTGCCTTACAAATGATTTTATTTTTCCCTATTAAATCAGTTACTAAAACTCTATTCCTGAAAACATCAGTTTTCTTACTGTGGTTTTGCAATAATTTTCTGTTGTATGCATTACTTGTCGTCCATGATATGAATTGGTGCAAAGTATAAAATCAGTGTCAGCTTTGCTCTGTTACGTATGCTCTGCAATGCATATGTACTATGTTGTCATAGATACATTACAGGAGTTATGGAGTTTTTGGCCTGATACTAAATATTTTTATTTTCTTTTCTTTTCTTTATCACTTAGTGTTACTAAACGGTGTGAATCTGTGAACACAATGGCATCATTTCTATGGTGGATAGTTGGCTTTTATTGGGTAGTTTCTGGTGGTGATGTACTTTTGCAAGATGCTCCACGTTTGTACTGGTAAGTTTTTTGTACATGTTTTTCACTTTCTTTTATTTTATTTCCTTCTGTTCATCATCCTCTTTTGTTTATGATTTCTATCCACGACAGAGACAACATGGAAAGGACTTCTGCTAGTCTTCTGTGTTAAATTGCAATTTTAAGTTATAGTGATTAGAAGACAAGTTTCAACAAGGGCATTTATTGCTACTGTGTGCTTATTGCAAGAAACCATTGAATTTTATTAGATTTTCCTTTCAGAGACAGTGTGCAATCATCTAATTTTGAATCTATGCAGGCTGGCCGTGGTTTTTCTGGCATTTGATGTGTTCTTTGCAATCTTTTGTGTTGTTTTGGCATGTTTGATTGGAATTGCTCTCTGTTGCTGCTTACCGTGCATCATAGCAATTCTTTATGCAGTTGCAGGGCAGGTATGAAGAAGGCAGCATTTCTTTACATTCAGATTAACCTTAAACAATATAAGAATCTTATATTTGCTCTTGTTAGTTTTGTTTCTTCTGTGATTAAGTAGGGTTTATGACTCTTCTTTTCACATTTACTAAGCAGGAAGGTGCATCTGAAGCAGATATTAGTATCCTACCTAAATACAGATTTCAGGTGATGAGTAATGAGGAAAAGCCCAGTGTTGGAGCGGGGAAAATGGTTCCTATTGAAACGAGCAGTGGATACTTGGCAAACGAACAGATACTCTTACCTGAAGATGCTGTAAGTCACTTTATTGAAAAAAAAAAGAGAGAAAACAAAATTCAAGAATGCTTGTTTTAGTTGGAGTATATTTATAAATAAGAAGCTTTGAGGAAGCTCGTTTTCTTTTTCTAATGCTTTTGCACATAGAATGTGCTAGCAATCACTCCACCTAGTTGTCAACTTTCGACTCAAGTATCGAATACTGATTTGCGATGGAACCCTAGTGGATACTGTTTGAAACACATTAGAGTTCATCTGCATAGGTGCAAAAACTAACTAGACATGGCTGAAAAGTTGAAATGCTTATGGGAGGAGTGCAGGATTTAAATTATTTAATGGTCACTAACACAAAAGGAAACTGGAAAGTAAAATTTTTTTGAGCGGCTACCATTCAAAAACTCATGATTTGTTTGTTCCAGGATAATGCTTTACTGGTCCTTAGGAGGTTGATTATGAATTTCGCTAATTTTAATATTCTTTTATATATTAGGAATGCTGTATATGTCTATGTCCATACGAAGATGGAGCAGAGCTCAATACACTCCCTTGCAACCATCATTTCCATTCAACATGCATTGCGAAATGGCTGAAGATGAATGCTACTTGTCCTCTATGCAAGTACAACATTCTAAAAGGGAATGAACAGGTGTGATGAAAAAGCGTAAAGATACCCACAGCCAGCTGGGATCATCGACCTAAGTTTAGCTATTTGTACAGATGAAATTGAGACAAAAGGGTAGAAGCTCCACCAAATTCCTGTGAAAAACATAGTTTATGCAATTAGCTAATAGAGCTGCTTATGTCCTTTTCCGGCCTTTGGAGTTGTCTTTAATTATTCCTTTATATTTGGTTGTTTGAGACGCTTCGTCCACAAAAGAAAGATAAAAGAGGATCCACAGTTTGCAGTCTATTCTTATTGCATTCTGAATTGTTTTTTTCAGTGATGCATTTAGTTATGTAAGTATACACATACTGTGACCAGTATATTTTTGTTTTTATAATGCAAGGTGCAATGGATGTGATGCCTGTTTCTGTTTTATCCTGTAGTTGATTTCTCAGCTTCATGGCAATGCATTATGTATCTGTATTGTTTCTTTCCTATTTCGCAATAATTTGCATCTATTATGTTTTTCATTTTCGTATTAAATATATTAGCCAAAAACAAAATTTCCCAGAAGTAATGTTCGTATTCACCAGTAAAGAAATTCAGACACAAAATCAAGATTTCCCTCTACTCATTCATTGAATAAAGTGAAGTTCCTAGTAAACAAAAATAGATCCATCCACAATGGATGCTTGATGCAAGCATCTTCATGTTTACCAAATCAGGTTCCTTTCATCATCTCCAATTTCCGAGGTATGAATGAATCTGCAATAGTTAATTTACAGGTTCATATTCACCAATAGTAGCAGGACAGAAAGGAGCCAACGATTTTTTGGGCAGTTTAAAACACGTCATAGAGTAAATGCAGAGATGGAGACATTATACAAACTGAATGGATCCTATCTTCTCTTTATTGGGGAGAAGGGATGCGAGGCTTGTACATGACAATACCCAAAAATATTTTACCACTGGGTTGTACCCCAGAGGACAAATGTACCACATCAATTGTAATCGATAGGACAAACGTATACTCTCCTCGTCAAGCAAATCAATAGGTTATGTGTCTGTTAATTCATACGGCTTCATTTTTTCACCAGTTGTAATATTGCAATAAATACTAGGGCAAATTATATATCCTATTTATTTTGAATTTTATCATTTGAAATGTTATAATTTGCCATCGATAATTTCGAAGTCATTATAAATATAATACTCCGTTAATCATTCGGTTGGATTTAACAAAATATGTTAAAATTACTATTTTCGACCCCACACTTACTATTTTATTTTTTTTTTACTTGATAAATATTTATAAATCTAAATTTAAAGCACTTACTTTACTTAAATTAAATATTTCTATGCAAAAAATAAAAAAAAACGAAAAAGAAACAATAAAGAGAATATTATTTGCATGAAAAATTACATTTTAAACATTTTACATTATTTATTTTTTTCACAAAAATATTATTTATTATTTAATAATAAAAAATATAAGTAAAAATGAAATTTAAAAGATTTTAACATTGGATTATCGATTTATAATTATGCAGAAAAAATAAATAAATAGCATATAAATAATAGAAGAAACTCATATGCCTACATATCAAAAAAATATTTAATTATATATATATATATATTACCTCACATTTATTGTGGATCTACATCTCAATATAATATAGGGTAAAAAACAAAAATACTTACCTAGACCTAGGTGCATGAGCCTCTAAATTGATAACTAACTTTATTAAAGTAACAATAATTCATTGATTTGGTGCATACGATTAGTTTAGACAAATCAAATCAAGCAAAAAAATCTATAATAATATTTAATTGAATATATATTATGGATTATATCATTTTTATGTAAACAATCTTTTCTCTTTATTGTCTTATTTTTCATTTTATTTATTCTTTGCATAGAAATATTTAATTAAATTAAAATAAGTGCAATTAAATTTAAATTTATGAACATTTGTCATTAAAAAATAGACAAAATAAAATACATGATGATTATATATATATATACTTGTTAAGTCAGTAATTATAAGGCTAAAAAATAATTATGTTAGCATATTTTGCTAAATCTAACAGAATAATTAATAGATGATTAGATTTGTGATGACTACGAAGTTATAAATACTAATTTATTACGTTTCAAACGATGAGAATCAAAATGAAATATAAATGATCCGATTCCGCAATTTGCCCTAAATACTATATAAGAGTAAGGTCGGAATTTCACTCGCAAATGCCTTTGACAAAGCACTTTTGTTGGACAAGTAGCTTAAGATCTGCCCTGCTGGAATAGTTTTCGAATTTATTTTGATATTTTTACCAAAAACATTTTCAGATTGCACAAATTAAAGAATCTATAACGTCAGATGAGGCATATAGTTCTAACATACTCAACTATTTAACTTGACAACATGCTTAAAACATGAAAAACTTCATCCTCACATTTCTAGTTAAAAAATCATATCTTCTCTGTGTAACAATGTTCTTTTTCGTAAATTAAATCATGATTACAAGTCGGATGTCTTTCCACTAAGCCAAAAAAATCCCACTGAATTCAGCATGCAAAACCTCTATGCTATGGGTGATGCTCATAATTCTTTAACTTCACGAAGAGCAAAGCGGGCTCTGAAATGATTTGTCGAGTCCACGTACAAAATCAGCATGCAGTGAATGCCCCCCCTGTACTACATGCAAATATTTAGTTACAAGATTGCTAGAAATCTTAGTAATTGTCTATTAGTTATTACGAGTATACAACATTTATCTTGCAAATGCAACAAGCTTTCACATGAAGCAGCTACATTTTCAGGAAACATATTAATCAGAAGACCAAACATGACATACTAGTTTATATCAGATGTACCCATTTCGTTGTTTCATTTCTCCTAGACAATTAAAAAGAAATCGCTCTGTTATTTGTTCAAAAAAATAAAAGGGAAAATAAAACATGTACATTAATATCATATGCTCCCAAACACTATAGTTATGCAAACACTGAAAGAAAAGACAAGATGCAAAGAAAAAAAAAACCTTGTAAGCAATTATATGTGCCACTGGAAGCCCTTGATTACCAAGCCGTGCAAACAAGGAAAGATCACCAACAAGATCCAAGATTTTATGGCGACAAGGTTCATTAGAGAAACGCAGTGGTGGATTCAACCAACCTTTACTGGCACTGAAGTACAAAGACAACATGTTTCACGATAAGTAAACCAAAGAACTGAGAAGTTCCAACATTCTGCTGATTTACAGATGTGTCCAACACCAAAATGGTACCCAGCTTCAAGATGCTGGCTGTAGTCATCAATACCAAATGTACCTTGCACCAATTTTGGGCTTTGACAAGAAGAAAATCACTGGCTACATGAAAGTGATTTAACATAAGTGTGACTGCTAACAGTAGGTGACTCCTAAAATTTTTGATACTGTTCACCCTCAATCATTTTCCTTTACAATTTGTCTAAAAGCCTGTGTCTAGCCAGCCGGTGGAGACCCAAGCAGCAAGAACAAGAGGGCATTTTCGAACAAGAACAGTAGCAAGAAGTTGCCTAGCCCTGCTAACGGTTTTAGGGAGTATGAATGAAAAATCTCACCTGCAAACAAGGGCATTGTCTAGTGATCCCCCTTTAATGAGTCCCATTTTCTGCATGGACTCCACCTGCAAGAAATTTCCAAATTGAACTCTAGCATCAGAAAGCAGACAACATTCTGGTGTGTACAAAATGGCCGGTCAGAAATGGGGCTAGACTAACTGCATCAAACAACTGCATGATATACAGAACCCCTATACATCATCAAGAAGCAGCAAGCACGTCCTTGTAACTCAAATGCATAAACTGTGAAAAAATCCATACAACAATTTGGCTACGTATGGCATGAACACATAATGACAAGTGAAGAGGTTGGATATAGTCATTTTTTTCCCTTCTATTGGAGCATTCCCAACCCACAACAAAAAGTCATCAACTTTAGCAGAACTAATCAACGTTTTACCATTCCCCTCAGACATAAGCATTACGCTACCAAAACACCTGAAGAGTTTAGCAGACTAGTTGTAAATCAATGAAATAGTATGATATGTCGTTATGTGCATGTAGTAACATTTTCAATCCCTGAATTGTCAGCAGCAAGTGTTTCATTTAAAGAATTTTGCAAGTATGAACATTACAACCCGCAACAAGATCAGTAGTCAGGTGCAGAAATAACTCTTTCTTAATATCAATCTGAATTAGAGAAAAGGCTAGACATGATAAACTAATTGAGCAACACAGTTGATAAGCAGGTATTTCATGTCATTGTTGAAATATAAAACAAAATTGAACTGCTATAATTTTTACTATTCATCCCAAAGACAGCCTCCCGGTTTCCTGAGGGCCTGTGCCCTTTCCTGGACTAGTCATATTAAATTACTCGAGCTAAGGCACACCTTTGAGACAGACCTTCAACAACGGCTAGACACAAAGTAAGTCCGCTTATCATTTATGCAAATCCAGAAGTCAGTAAGATAAAGCAAACCTGTTAAATCATGTTACATCCTGACAGTACTTTAGAACATGAAAATATACAGGTAGCCCCCCTTTGCCATAGAACAGTTGATAATTCTTTATTTAACTGAGTCGTGCCATCCAAGTTTGGAAAAATAAAAAATAAAAACACCCTTCTAATGGGGAGAAGGAAAACAAACCTCTTCATATACACAAAAGGTTCTTGATGATGCTATTTGCTCAATATAGAAAGAATCATCAAAAGGAGCAACGGAAAACCACTGGCGGCCAATGGCAGGAACCTGGGGAGTAAATGAAGAAAATGGAAAAGTTGGCACCGTAATTAATACTACAAACTCAATGTCATTTTTCTATCATGGTAAAAAGCGATATGGTTCCTCAATCAGAATAAAAGAGAAATGGCTCTCACGCAATCCCATAAAGTCACTCAATTACCAACTCATATACATTGCAGCAGATTTAAGACCCTTGAGGCAATGACGGATGATTAAATAAAACACAGTATTAAAAAGAGGAATTAATTAAGAGTTGAGCAAGCCACCAAGGGCAGGCAACATTATATCGCCACTAAGAGGATAGCCTCATTCTTTGGTTTAAAAAAAAAATATGCAGAACAACAATGCTATTTGGAAAATTATTTACTTACCATATGAACCTAGACCTTCAGTAGAGGAAATGGTTTCCCGTCTCAAATCCAAATCATTAAAAAAATCAAAATTTTGTTGAGTTGAGTCACACAGAAAGCAAAAGTACCTCTGCATTTAACACATTCTAAATGGCCAATTGTTTTAAAGGAAATGTGTCACTCAATGGTCATCCAATGGGATAAATTAAGAGAAGTATTTTCATCTCTATCTATTTCGTAAGGGTTGCCTTTGTACTCGGATTAATAAAACAGGTCATAACTAAAGATCATTTCACTCACTATGCCAGAGGATGCATGATAATATCAGAGTATGACAGTGAGAATGGCACCCCGGTAAAATTTCAATTCCATTAGGGGCCGTGTTTCAGTTTGGAAATGTAGGACTGAGCTCTCACTTCTATGCAGTATACAGCTAACAGTGTACAAATAGAGAGAGAGAGAGAGAGAGAACTTAAACATAAAAAAAATCATAAGCACCTGAGGAAACTCGATCCCATAGGTTATGACAACTTCATGCGAAGGAATTGCAAACAAAAAAGAATCATTCTTTTGAAGAGTCACCGGCTCATTCAAATGGGGAGCTAATTTTTCACAGCTATTGCCACACTGATCCACCGCCACCACCAAACTAGCCTTTCTAATCTCATCCACCCATCGAATTGCTGACCCATCCAGAATAGGAACCTGAGTAGCTATTGATTTTCGCATATCGAGCATAACAAAATTAAACTTCAAAAAAAGAAAATCCAAACCCATTCACTAACCTCAAACTCGGAATCTTCATTTTCGGAGTCGATATCATCGTCATTATTGAGAATCTGAATTCTGCAATTGTCGACGCCAGTGGCCTCGAGAGCAGAAAGCAAGTGCTCTACAGTTCGAACTTTGACTTTATCGATAGAAAGCGTAGTACAAAGAAAAGAACTTTGTTGAGCGAAATCAATAGAAGCAGGAATATGATATTTGGAGTGGAGATCGAAGTATCTCCCTTTACCGGCAAGCTCCGGCCAAATCCTCACCGTCGATTTCTTGCCTGAGTGGAGACCCTTCCCGCTGACCTCTACGAGTCGCCCTATGGTTCGTTGAAGCCTCCCATTCTATTATAAACAAAAAAAGGAACAGAACTCAAATACGAGTGAGAGAAAGTGTAGGAGAGAGAGGGAAGGAGGAGGGCTTACGGATTTCCAAGAGATGAGAGTAGAGGACTTGAGGGCGTTGAGCGCCCCGGAAAGAGCCATCCGCAGGGAGGTCAACGGTGGTGCGATTGAGTAGTGAAAACGAAGTCGTCTTACAGCGAAACTGAACGTAAGAAATCAGTTGGAAGAGGATACTGTGCAAAGGACAAGCATTTTGGCGGGGACCGGAGGTTTTTAGGAAGTCAGGGTATCTTTCAGAAAATGTCTAATTGTGGGTGGAAATCATAAATTTTCAAGTTTTCCTCCAATTTTCCCCTTTCTTAATTTAGTGATAAATTGTAATTGAAATTGAAAAATATGTAAAATATTATTATTATTATGAAAAATCATTTTAAAAACGATTTTACTTTGGACATAATTTATAAAGAATTAATTAATAAAAATTGATATATATATAAAAGTATATATATATATATATATATATATATATATATATATATAACAGT
>CANXYI011347648.1:0-16017 GCA_948208565.1 Hura crepitans | reverse complement strand
TATATACTTATTATATAAAAGGCACTTTGATAGTGTCCAACTCAAGTGTGTAAATGAAATAGAAGCCCAGAGGATATTAGCAAATGTAAATGAGGGTGTGTGTGGTCTGCATATGCATGGGAGAAACCTGGCAAAGAAAATCATGAGATTGGGGTACTACTAGTTGACCATAGAAATGGACTATTGTAGCTTTGTCAAGAAATGCCACAAATGCAAATCTATGCTAATTTGAGTCATTTGCCACCAACTGAATTAACCAGCATGTCTTCTCTATAGCCATTTTCTATATGGGGAATCAACATAATAGGAGAAATAAGGCCGTCAATAGCAAAAGGCCATAAGTACATAGTAATGGCAATCGATTACTTTTTAAAATGGGTAGAAGCTAAACCTTTCAATAAATTGGGGGCAAGGTATATGGCTAAATTTATTCAAAGAAATATCATCTGTAGGTGTGGGCTAACACAATAAGTGATTTTAGATAATGGGGTGCAATTTCAATGTGAAACTAAACAACTACTACAAAAATATAGGATTGAGCACCATAAATCTTCCCTCTATAGGCCTTAAGTCAATGGTGCAATAGAAGTAGCTAATAAAAATGTCAAGAAAATTTTGTAGAAAATGATAGTTACCTATAAGGATTAGGTAAAAATGTTACCATTTGCACTTTGGGGTTACAGGACAACTATCAAAACTTCAACAAATGCCACACCTTACTCATTAGTGTACAAAATGGAAGCAGTATTACTAGTAGAAATTAAAGTTCCTTCACTAAGGGTAGTTTTGGAAGTAAAGGTGCCAAAAGCTGAATAGGTAAGGGCTAGGTATGAACAGTTGGTGTTAGTTAATGAAAAATAACTTAAAGCTATCATATGTAGTTGTTTCAAAAGAAGATTGCTAGGGCCTATAACAAGGAAGTTAGGCCCAGTTCCATCCAAGAAGGTGATTTTGTCTTGAAACAAACCAAGCCTCTTCTAACAAACCCTAGAGGAAAGTTTAAACCTAACTAGGAAGTTTTATACATGGTGAAGAAAGTACTTAAGCATGGAGGTGTCAAAATCTTAGGTTTAAAAGGAAATTAATTCTTAGAACTTGTGAACATGGACAAATTAAAGAAATATTTCTATTAAAAAAATTAATAAATAAATAAATGAGTTTGCTAAGTTAAAAACTCCAAAAGGGGCTGCTTAAGCAAAAGTTAAGACACCTTGATGAGGTGAAAACCTAAAAACAGGCACTTCATGTAAAAATTAGGGAATCAAAGAGAAAATATCCAATTAAGAAAACCTACCAAGGTTGATTGGTAATGGTAGTATTATTAAAGGGTAACTAATATATTTACTAAGATTAAGCAGTTTAGTTTTGAATGCGATTAATGTTAGAAATGCTTGGTCATGATCATTAGTATGCAAACTTCCATCTAGTGAGAAATATCATACAAATAACTGAACTCTAAAAGTCTAGATACAATTTTTCTTTCTAGATGTAAAAGATGTATCTCCTTAGTACAAGTGTCCTATTGTCTCTTAATGTACTAATAATCCAATCATTGTAATGAACATTTGTACTTATATTACTAGTTTTATAATCAAGCACATGTTTCAACATAGAATGATGTCTCTACAAGTTTGTATAAGTGTGCAAGAAATGTTGTGTCAAGTATCCACCTTGAAAGACTAAAGGTTTAGAAGGGACTTGTTGTATCAAGCTAAACTATTACTGAATTCGATAAGGGACATAAAATGTTGTATGCCTCAATCCAATTGATGGAACACAACCTGAATGACAAGATAAAGAAAGTGAGAAATCTTCCACCAAGGGCACATCCATCGAATCTCAGTAACCTTACTAAGCCATGGAGTCCATAGCTCTAACGTGTTGAACTTTCTCTCAAGCCTCCTTTTATAATGATGATTTAGGGCATACCTAATCCAAATCTTCTCAGGAGGCACAACAAATAGCTTCAGCTTCTCTTGCAACCAAACCTAAAAAAAAAAAAGAAAGCCTTTAGGTTAGAAAATCTAAAAAGGACCATCTAAACAAAAGTTAGGCAAACTTGCTAGTGTGAAAACCCCCATGGGCATGCTAGGTAAAAATTAGGGTAAAGAAAACAAAAGCTAAAGGGAAACCCAATTAGGGTCTATAAACAAAGGAACAAACCTATAAGAGCAGAGGATTTCCAACTACGAAATTGATGTCACTTTTCTTTAAGGCATCTAATCCTCGGATGGTCTCAGCCACCATAACCCTAAAAGGATTATTCCTAGAGCAAACTCCAATCATAATTTGAAGCATTTTATAGTCACAAAGCTTGTCCTCATAAGTGACAATCAACAGGTTACCAAAAATGCACAACAAGACATATTTTGCCAATTCCATTGAACTAGGTGAAAAGTAACTAGCAAAATCAAGAATTTTCTATAAAGAAATCAGACTTACATCGAGAATAATCTTCTGAGCTACCAAGGGTGAAACCCTAAAGGCAAGTAAAATATCTATGGGGCTAATGATTGTCAAAAGATGGGACATAAGAGTAACATTTGGAGAAATATCAAAGTTTATGATAGCAGCTATAGACGCCTCACCTTTTGGCCTATGGTGATAACCAGAGATGGGCTCTTAAGCAATGGCACAAGCCCTTTAGGAATCTAGTTTGCATAGACCTACTTCAAATATGGTCTACACAGACATACTCCTCCTAGGTCTATACTAGCCCAATTAGCTCTATCAAGCCCAAGGCCCATAGTCAGCCCTGACATGTCTAAGCCCACATTTGCATGGAACAACTCAAAATCTGGCCCAAAGCCCATAGACTAGCAGGAAAGCAAACCATCTAGGTCCACATGGACTAAGTATTCTAGGTTTGCATAGACTTAATGATGAAACCTTTTAAAAGTATAGGATTTTTATCCAGACGATGAATCCTAGTCCTAGAAGGACTCTACCACCTCTGGATGGGATATATATACCATAGAGGCTATAAATAGCCCTTTTAGGTGTGAAAGAAAGGGGGAGGCTTAGACGCTATTTAAGAACACTATTTTGAGCATTCGAGAAATCTATTCTGTGAGTCTAGGAGAGGACTCTGACCAGGATATGATCTATTAGTCTTTTTAGCCCTTATTTAAAATTATCCTTTTTTTCAAACCTCTACCTTTTTGTGCCATCATTTAAGAGTTTAATCACAAGCGTAATATCTGAGGCCTCTCACTGTACATATTCTCATAGACCTAGGATCTCCAAGGATTGATCTCAAATGAGGTTATTATATGTAAACCCCACTTTGATTATAAGACTAGGTCATCATATTAAGTTGTTTCATGTTGTGTAATTGATTGCTTTCATGTTATAACTATTACGTAATTTTCATCCTAATCACACGAACCTATATGTGAGCATGATAACATCTACATAGATTTACCTTATTAATATGTGTATAATGTGTTGTCTATACGAACTTACATTCGATAATAGTATCTCATCTTATATATCATATTTTCATATATTCTGTTTACTACATGGATCTACTTTTATGATATTGCCATGTATAGTTATTTTTCTCTCTTATGTACCTATCATTGACTTACTAGAATAGTTGTATGTTGGTACAGACTCCCTCTCATAAGGAATGTAGTCTATATGGATGATCATGTTTTGATCTTATTTATTCTATCTATGAAGTCCGCACGGACTCTTTCTTATGAGGAACATAGTTCGCACATACATTGACTTTGATTTCCAATTTTCACATATATTTATATTTCTTGTCCTCTTTGTCAATCCTTATGAATCTTTTTTTGGTATCATTAACCTTTTCCTTTAAGTTGTATGTACATGACCCTTCTCACTGGAGTGGAGGTCTGGATGGTTATAAGAACCCTTGCAAGTGATAGTCTTCTTAGACACTTGCTAGAGTTACACAAGGTTTGTGTAGACTTAGCATTATATATACGAAACAAATTAAGGGCTTTATTTTATTTCCTTTTTGTACCTGTTATATCTCTTGGCTTATTTTAAGTTGTAATAGATAGTTAACAACTCGTTTTACATGCCAAATGCCTAACTTCACTTTAAATGATTTTCTACATAATTAATTAGTGTTTTCATAACAAAAATGGATTTAAATTTTCACTAATCAAATATCATATTAAAAATATATTTTAATAAAGGCCAATCTCATAGAGATGGGAAGTTAGGCAATTACCACCAATTCCTATAGAATTATGGGCAGTTGTCAGGCCACACTGCAACTAATCGATAACCCAATTTCTAGATGTATAATACATTTGCCGTATGCTTTAATTACTGCATTTTACTTTCTTTACAATGAAAAGATGACATAACTGCTTTAAATATAATGTATGCCTGCTTGATATGGGATTGATAAATATTACAATATACAAAGAAGGCATATTATTTAAGCATAAATATGATCTAAATTTTGAACCTT
Source organism: Hura crepitans (assembly GCA_948208565.1). Classification (NCBI taxonomy): domain Eukaryota; kingdom Viridiplantae; phylum Streptophyta; class Magnoliopsida; order Malpighiales; family Euphorbiaceae; genus Hura; species Hura crepitans. The sequence goes on along the minus strand of CANXYI011347648.1, from coordinate 11,564 downwards.
TCTGGTATAAAAGATCAAAGGTCATGCTGTAAAGTCCAGGTTGTGACTCTACTAACCACTCTTATCCTCAATAAAATACATAATTTCTATAGTGGCAACTCTACTTGGGACTGATAATCTTAATTTGAAAGTGCCTAAATAATATGCCATCTAATATTCTAACTTTTTATCAATCCTATGCATTGCATCCTATATAAACTATATCTTTATTACCATGGATTGTGTTGTGAACCATGACTACATTTTTCATTCAAGAAAGGAGAAGTGGTAGCATATCCATCACTCACAAGCCTTGTGCCTTTAAATATATAAAAATGTAAACTAATTGGTCATTATTATCCTTGATTAGAGAGAACCGTTAGGAGGGACCTCTATTTATGGGAGCCATAAGCGTTTTTGACCAAACCATAAGCCTATATAGTTAAGCCTAGCAACTTCCCTTTGCATTATGATTGCTATATGGGCCTATTGCATTTAACCATATTTAAAGTGGGGCCAAGCTTATTGTGCCTTTTATCTAGAATGGGCCCAACCTATTTTCACCTTAAACAAGACTTAAATGTTATAGGCTATTATCCTTGCATGTGCTTTAAATACAAGAGATCATTGGGCCTAATACAGCCCATAAGAGAACCTATGCATCCCCTGATGATGCTTAGGCATTCCCACCTAAGAAAAAACTGGCTTGACCATGTGTGCAGGCAAAATAATGTTGGAAGGTTTCTTGCATGTGTTCGTCCCTATTACACCATGAACATGCTTTGCATATCATGTATCATTTGCATCTTGCATTGTTAATATTATATATGCATCCTCCTTAACCCCTTATTTTGATAGTCACCATTAATCCTTCATTTACTACTCAGTGGAAGCAGATAGGCAAGTGCCTCAACCGAACTAGTGAAGAATTACTAGTTCAACTGAAGTAAAGAACCATGTCAACTAATAAGTACATAACCAAGGCCATGTTCATGGAGGTGATAAATAAGATAGAGAAGAGAATGATGGTAGCCATAACAAATGCCGTATCTAACATCTATAACTAGAAGGAAGTAGGTCAATCTTTTGCCACTCATAAGGGAAAAGAAGTAGTAGACAGAGGAGATGATTAATCTTTCGATGATAAAGTTCCATAGGTCACCAAGTCATACCATAAGGTTTACACTCCCAAGGCAGTTAAGGATAACCAGTTGAAGAAGATCAATGAGAAGATGAAAGCTATGACCAAGCTAGTCATTGGGGGTAAAGACATTGATCTTGATGATATTAGCTTAAGGCTTGATCAAGCGATGCCCCATAGGTTCAAAATACTGGATTTAAGTAAGTTCGATGGCATGACTGACCCTCGAACTCACTTAAAGTAGTACGCTATTGCTATGAGAGCTACTCACCTCTCTAAGGAGCAAATTGTGAGCCTGTTTAGTACGTCTCTCATAGGCCAAGCCTTAGATTGGTATCATCACTAAGAGAAGAGGGTCAAAGAAAAATAGAATGAATTGGCATAAGTATTTAGTAAGCAGTACTTTAATAATTCTAGTATAGAGATCACACTGAAAGATCTAGAGTTGGTAAAGCAAAGGCTGAATGAGAGCTTCTCTGACTACTTACAAAGATAGAGGGAAAAGATCTTGAAGATGAGGAATAAGACTGAGGACATTAATCAGATTAAGATGTTTATCAAGAATGTAAACAATTACATGAACAGTAGGCTCACTGCCAATAATATCACAACTTGGGAATAGTTGAAAGACATTGCCATTAACTTAGAGGCAAATTAGCAGAATAAGGGGTTCAACAGGATGAGTAACGCCACTTTCATGAGTAGTGACACTGGGGGCACAACCAAGATAGCTGATGTGCATGCTATCCAAGGCAGGAGAAATTCCAACCTAGGTAAGTCTCTATCATGGTGCTTAAGAAAACTCACTAAAGAGGACAAGTTACAACCACTTCCACTTCAACCACTCAATAGACCATTACCACCCAATCACCAGCATGATCAGTACTATGCCTATCACTAATAAACCGAACACCTTACCAACAACTATAAACTGCTCAGAAAAGCCATTTAAGACCTCAAAGATCCCAAATAAATACTTGATCCTAAAATGACCTCAAACCCATTACCCAAACACTAAGTCACTTGCCTTCTTAAATTCGGATTGCTCATGGAATATGTGCTTAGAGATGTTTATGGATCTAACTAAGAGGGTTGTAAGGGGGGTGAGAAAGAGTGAAACCATCCTTTTAACTAGCTTTTGGGAGAGTGAGAGTGATAGTGAGCCTGGGGAGAGCAAAAACTTCTAGCATGAATATTCTAATGAAGATTTTAAAGAGGGAAAGAGAGAGCCACTCAGGGTTGAGGGAGAAGCGATAGAGAGAGTCGAAAAGAATGGTCAAATCTTACTTGAGAAAGAGCCTAAAACCAAGGAAGGTGAGCATGAGGAAATGCTAAAGTAGCTTAAAAAGACCTAAGCTAATATTAGCATATGGCACTTGCTAATGTCATCTAAGGACCATAAGTAGAAGGTAGTCGAAACCATAGGTCAAGTTGCTGCATTTACCACTATTACTCTTGATAACCTAGTATAAGCAATGAAAATAAGTAAGACATGCCTTATCGCCTTTTTTTGATGCTGACCTACCCTTAAAAGGAAGGAAACATAACCAGCCTCTTTTAATTAGGGACAAAGTTAATAAGAAAAGATAGGGTGTGCCATGGTTGATAATGGTTCCTTATTGTGTGTTTACCTAGCTAAAATCTTATCTAGTTTAGGAATTAAGAAGCAAGACCTAACACTTTCAAGTATCACTATCAAGGTATATGATGACATAAGAAAACAAGCTAAATATTCTTTCACCACTAAAGTTCAAGTGGGGCTAATTATAGACGAGGTAAAATTTACTATGATCGATATCCCAGCTACATTCTCTATTATACTAGGGAGACCTTGGTTCCATAAACTTGGAAGAGTGCCCTCCACCTTGCACCAAATGATCAAGTTCTTGCATGAAGGCAACATTATCACTATAAAGGCTAAAATTGATCATGCTATTTCCACCTTGGCTATCGCCAATCAACCTTTCACAAAATTTCATGTTGTAGTGATTTATAAAGACTACATGGACTCTTCTGTGTCTAAAATAATGAAGAGGATGGGTTTCTTTCCTAGTGATAGTTTAGGGAAGAATTTTCAAGGTATAATTGATCTACTATAGCTCTACACCTAGAAGGACACAAGAGGATTAGGATATGACCCAAGCAAAAAGGGGAACCTAAAAAAAAGAAATAGTCTGGGGGACTACCTTGTCAAATAGAAAAGTACAAGGTACGATGGGACTCTAGAACCTACAGTAGTGGATGGATGTTACAAGCCAGGTTTTGAGATTTTTGTAGATATCATCAATTAGGAATTAAACAACCTTACTTAGATCCAGTGGATAGAAGAAGTCTTTCCTAAGCTATTAGCTATTGAAGAAGTCTATTATGGGTCTCCTGAGATTATGTCTGATTTAGATGTAGGTTCTAATTTATTCATTGATGAACTGTATCTTTGTGACCTCTTTGAGGCAAACAATCTCCTTTCCAATACAATGAACAATGAGTTTGTTACTTATGTGATGTTTTTCCTAATGGTAGCATGCATCTAAGAGATTATTACATGAGCAATTTTTATATTAACTATATTAAAACTAGTCTATTTAATCTTAGTATAAATGAATAGCCTAAAAATGTATTAATTACCTATGATACTACTACTGATAAAAGGGAAAAATTCAAGAGATTACTAAAAAAAGTATAAAATAATATTTACCTAGAGTTATGAGTACATGCTAGGTATTAATCACGAAGCTGCTAAACATGCCATTTTGAATTATAACCATATCACTCTAATCTATCAAAATCTCAAAAGAATGAGACCTAAGTTGGCAAAAAAGGTAAAGGAAGAAGTTGTCAATCTGCTCAAGGCTAAGTTCATTGAGGAAATCATCTTCCCCACTTGGTTAGCCAACATCATTCCAGTACCTAAGAAGGATGTAAGTGTTGGAATATGTGTTGATTATCAAGACCTAAACAAAGCATACCTTAAGGATAACTTTACCTTACCCCATATTGACATACTAGTGGACAATACAGCTATGGCAGCCATGTACTCCTTTATAAATAGCTTTTCAAGGCATAATGAGATTTTGATGAAGGTGATTGGCAAATGCAAAATGGCTTTTATAACTAAATAGGGGACATACTATTACAAGGTAATACCTTTTGGACTAATGAATGTAGGAGCAACTTACCAACAATGGCCACCAAGCTATTTCATGACATGATGCACAAGGAAGTTGAAGTCTATATGGACGATATGATGGTTAAGTCCACTGAAAGGAAATAGCACTTTAAAGCATTAGAAAATTTTTTCCAAAGATTGGACCAATTCAACATGAGGCTCAACCTTAAAAAATGCATCTTCAAAGTCACATTAGGAAAATTGTTGGGATTTGTGGTTAGCAAAAATAGGATTGAAGTATATCTGAATAAGGTAAAAGCTATCTTGGAAATGCCTTCTCTGTAATCAAAAAAAGGAAGTCAGAGGATTCCTTGGTAAATTGCAATATATTAGTCGGTTCATAGCCAAGCTTACTTCAATTTGCAAGCCCATATTTAACCTGTTACATAAGGGAGAACTGGAAGCATAGAATAAAGATTGTTAAAAAAACCTTTAAAGCTATTAAGTAATACTTAACCAACCTCCTATCCTAAGACCTCCAAAACCTAGAAAATCCTTAATCATGTACCTTGCAGTTGAAGAATCTTCCATAAGAGGCCTCACCACGTAAGTAGATGAGTCCGAGGTGGAAAATACAGTCTATTACCTAGCAAAAAATTGCTCCTATACAAATAAAAGTATGCAGAAATTAAAAAGATATATTTCAGAGTAATTTGGGTCTCTAAAAAGTTATGCCACTACTTTTAATCATACAAAGTGGAGGTAGTAGCAAAATATGACCCCCTCAGGTACTTGCAAACTGCACTTTCTCTAGTAGGTAAGATGGGTCGATAGATTCTACTTTTGTAAGAGTTTAACATCTCATATGTCACTAAAAAGATGATCAAGTGCCAAGCAGTAGCTTAATTCCTAGCATAACACCTAATCAAGGAAAAGCAAGAAGAATTTAAGTTTCTTGATGAACACTGGGGGGCAATAGCCTAGAAAGGATAGAAAATATTCTTCGATAGAGCAATCAACCAAAAAGGTGTAGGTGAGTATACTACTCATCAATCCAGAAGGTGAACAGATGTTCTTAGCCAAAAAGTTGGGGTTCCATGCAACTAATAACATTACAGAGTACAAAGCATGTGTCTATGGCCTCAAAACTCTATTCTAGCTGGGGGCAAAAGTAAATGATGTATAAGTGATTCTATGCTAGTCGTCCAACAAGTGAAAGGTAATTGGGAGATTAAGGATAAGAACTTAAACAAGTATGTCAAAATACTCACAGATCTATCCAAAGGATTTGATCAATGCACTTTCCATCACATCACCAGAGAATAAAACCAAGTCACTAATGCCTTAGCCACTTTAATGTCAGTCTTAAACCTCACTAAAAAGGATTTACCCAAACCTATGTACTTTAGCAAATAGAGATTCCCTACCTATATAGGTATAGTTAGCACTGCAACTAAACAAACCAATATTGACTTGCCTTGGTACCATGCCATCAAAGTATACCTAGAATCAGACAGTACCCTACAACTGAGATAGATAAGAGGGTCCTATAAAAATTATCAACTCAATTCATTTCTTACCAAAGAATGGTGTACAAAAAGTAGTTAGATGGCATTCAACTCAGATGTGTGGATGAATCAGAAGCTCAAAAAATACTCACAAAGGTGCATGAAAACATCCGTAGTTCTCACACGAATAGGAGAAACTTAGTTAAGAAGATCATATGATTGGTATACTACTAGTTAATAATGGAAATGGATTACTATGACTTTGTCAAAAGGTGCCACAAGTGCTAGATCTATGGGAACCTAAGTCACCTATCCCCTAATGACTTGACTAGTTTGTCATCTCTCTAGCCATTTTCCATATGGGGTATAGACATAATTAGGGTAATAAAGCCATTAGCTACCAGAGGGCACAGATACATAGTGGTAGCAATTGATTACTTCTTAAAATGGGTTAAAGCTAAATCTTTCAATAAATTGGGGGCAAGACAGATGGTGAAATTTATTAAAAGAAATATCATCTGTAGGTATAGGTTGCCATAACAAGTCATCATAGATAATAGGGCACAGTTTCAGGGTGAAACTAGATAGCTTTGGTAGAAGTACAAAATTAAGTATCACAAGTCTTCTCTGTACTGACCTTAAGCTAATAGGGTAGTTGAAGCAACCAATAAGAATATTAAGAAATTTTTGCAAAAAATGATGGTTACCTATAAAGATTGGGTAAACATGTTACCTTTTGCATTGTGGGGATACAGAATAACTGTTAGGACATCTATGCAAGCCATGCCCTAGTCATTGGTTTATGGGATGGAAGCAGTGCTACCAATAGAAATTGAGTTCCCTTCACTCAAGGTTGTGCTAAAAGCAGAATGGGCTAGAAATAGATATGAGCAGTTGGCTTTGGTTGATGAAATGTGACTTAAAGATCTTTATCATATGCAATTGTATCAGAAGAAAATCACTAGAGCCTACAATAAGAAAAGTTAAGCCCAATCCTATTTTAGAAGGTGACTTTATACTGAAACAAACTAGGTCCTTGTTGTTAGATCCTAGAGAAAAATTCAAGCCTAATTGGGAAGGCTCATACTTGGTCAAGAAGATACTCAAACATGGGGGTGTCAAGATCTCATACTTAAAAGGCAATGAATTCTCAGAGCCCGTTAACATAGACAAGTTAAAGAAGTACTTCTGTTAAGGTATAAAAAAGGAGGTTTGCTATGTTGAAAACTTAAACAAGGTAGCTTAGGCAAAAATTAGGACACCTCAACGAGGTGAAAACCTATTAGGCACTTCATGCAAAAATTAGGGGACTTGAGAAAGAATGTCTAATCAAGAAAACCTTTTGGGGCTAATTGGTAATGACAGTATCATTAATAGAAAATTAACATATTTGCCAAGATTAAGCAGCTTAGTTCCAAATGCAATTAATAGCAAAAGTGCTTTAGTTATGATTATTGATATGTAAACTTCCATTAAGTGAGAAATATCATACAAGTAATTAAACTCTAAAAATCTAGACACATCTTTTCTTTTTGGATATAGAAGTTGTATCTTTACATTTTCTCTTCAACACTAATGTCCTATTGTCTATAGATGTACTTAGAATCCAATCTCTATAATTATCACCTGTACTTATGTTGCTAGTTAGATGATTAGTCATATCTCTCAGTGTAGCACAATACTTCCACAAGTCAAGAAAAGAGTGCAAGAAATTCCATGTTAAAAGGCCACCTTGAAACCCTAAAAGGTTCATAAAGGACTCTTTGCAACAAACCAAATTGCCATTAGATCCAAGAAGGGATGTAAAATGTAGCATGCCTTAATCAGATCAAGGGAACACAACTTAAATGGTAATATAGAGAAAAATGGGTGATCTTCCACTAAGGACACCTCTAACAGACTACTTCAAAGGTACTAAGCCATTGAATCCATTGATCACAAGTATCATATTTATTCTCAAGTTTCCTTTCATAATGGTGATTTAGAGCATACTTAATCTAAAGCTTTTTTGGAGGAGGTACCAGCAATCCTAATTTCTCTTATAACCAAATCTAAAAAAAAGCCATTAGGCTAGAAAATCCATAAAGAACCACCTAACCAAAGTTAGGCAATCTTGCTAGTGCAAAAACCCTCACAGGCATGCTAGGACATAGTTAGGGCTAAAATAAAAATAAAGCTAGAGGGAAAACTTACATGGGTTCTCTATACATACCTGTAAAATAAGTGGACTTTTAACTACAGGCTCTTCAAAGCATTCAATCCTCGAATAATTTCAACTAAGGAGATACCAAAAGGATTATGGCTAGAATATACTCCAGTTAGAATTTGGAGAACCTTGAAATCATAAAGCTCATCTTTGAAGGTGACCACTAACCAATTACCAAGGACACATAGCAACATGCACTTTGCCCATTCAATAGAGTTCAGGGGAAACTTGTGAGCAAAGTCTATAATTGCTTGCAAGGAAATTAGCCACACTAGAGATTACTTTCTAAGCCATAAAGGAGAAATACCTAAAATAAGAACAATATCCATGGGATAACGTTCCTCTAAAGATGGAAGAGCTAGGGGATTATCTAGAGCAATATTGAAATTAAGAATGGCAGCAAATTGTTTCAGGGTCAAGGTGATCTCTTAGTGATTGAAGACAAATATGTGGAAAATGGGGTCCCAATTTTACACAACAACACTGAAGAAGTTATGGTCAATCCTTACTTTTCTCAAGAACGTAAGAGCAAAAAAGGGAGTAAGGATGTTTGAAGTCTAAGAAGCCTTTGATTCTAAGATCTTAGACAATTGCTGACTAAAAGAGAGAGACATAGCAAAGTATGACATGAACAAAGAAAAATAGAGGTATTTATAGGCCATAACCTTCACCATTCCTCTTTCTACTAAAACAAGAAATCCAAAGCACGTAAGGATGTTTACATAGACCTCAAAACATCAAAAGTTAATGTCATGGTCTACACAGACCAACTAAGACATGTCCACAATAATGTCTATTACCAACCGAGAATCCTATAAGGTAAATGTCCATGCACCTTGTCAACACGAACCAAGGCTTACCAAAGCCAAGTCTACTAAGCAACTCCAGCTAAAAATGATAGAAAAGGGATGGCTATAAAGCATGAAAAATGGCAACTTTCAAGTTCTCCCTAGCATGATGACATGGTGTATCCAAGTTACTTGTTACATCTGAATCACCACCAATCACAAATGTACAATTTTCTACTTATGTTAGGGGCATGGCTTTCTCCCTTAATTTATCAATGGCTTCCATTGGATGGATGTCCAAAGGCTTTCTTCTATCAACTTTGAAAGTCTTTTGAGTATAAGCCTTATCACTAGTAGTTACAATCTATGTTTCAAGTTAGTATCTATCTACTTCAAACTTTTGAACTTTTACCTCGGATACACCGCTTGACCCGCAGAGGTTTTTTAAAATTTGAGTCAAAGTCCACTTGCTCCTTTCATTTTAGAGAATCTAGCTTTTGTGATTCAATCCAGACAGTATCTATGCCATCTTGCCACTACCGAAAGGAGTCTTAACTCAATGAGTCATAATCTTTAACCTATAGCCCATTTCCTCTTAATGGAGTCAATCCATGTTGTTCATTAACAACGGCATATTTCCATTATAAATTGTTGCTAGTTGTATATAAATATGGAGAATTGTATTTCAAAAGAAAATAAGAGTGTATATATACAATGTCAAAAGTTACAAAAGTTTGTATATACAAAATATAGGGCCTATTCACAAAGATAATATGGTTGCCATCTACTTCACTCCTCATTATCATTCTCGTCCTTTATGTCCTCATCATTAAAAGAAAGCACCAACTTTTTAGAAATCTTTAAAGCTCTTAGCTTCCTCTAAGTCTCCTAAAAAGCAATAAACCTCATAGTCAGTTCACTCTACAAAAAAGATGGAGGATCAGTGTATTTTTCATATCATGCATACACATGCTTTTGTAGAAATTAATCATTATACAAAGAAATACTTATAGTGAGAACTCAAGTCTCATCAACCATAGCTCGCTTAAAGGCATCGATGACTAGGGCAATCCTCTACATAAGAGCTCTCTCACCTATTAAGATCAAGACAAAAGACTATCATGCACAATTAAACCCATTTAATGATTAGTGAAAATCAAAACAAACTTTACTAAAGTGGTGTTCTCTAGCTCAAAAGGCACCACCCAATTGTCCTCAATGAGAAGGCAAGTAGAGGACAACTGACCATCCAAGCCATACTATATGTGGCTTAGCTCTAACATGTCTATCAATGTACCCACAACCTCATTTGGCAAAAAGGGTTGATTGGTAGCTAGGCTCGATGCCTCACCTCTAACATAACACATAAGAGGAGTTAAGAACTGAGCACTTAAGGAGCTAGGGATCATCCTTGCCCTCTTCTTAGAAGAAGAAGGTCTAGCTTCTAAAGCAATGGCAGTAGGCTATGACACAAACACATCAGTCAGGGACAAATTTCAAAATGATAGAAGTCAAGCCAAATGACAACATACCGAAGGTCTAAAAGTGTAAGGCACACAAAGTAGTAAGTTTGTAGTAGCCCAAGGGGGGTAATTCCCACCTTCATCATTAACCAATGTGTCCCCAAATATGCCTACAATTATGCCCTACACAAACTCCATATCATTAAGGTACCTCCAAACAACATCATGTCAGGGGGATCTCAGGGAATATAGCACTCCTCTGGACCCATATGCCAATTTAGCACTCTCTCTCAAAAAAACCAGGAGTATGCCTCTGGGGTTGTGACACCCCTTACTGGATTCTCAAATAAACCTAATAAGTGGTGCACTTTCCACCAGGTCACCCATCCTGAAATTTCCCCTATGCTCATTCATTTAACTTTGACTTATGCAACACTAAATGATTCTATCTAAATCTAAAATTAGTCTAGTCAGTTTCTATAATCCATGTAGGTTAGTATCGATATGGTTCAGCCATTACAGAGGGAATCTAATGCACCTTAGTACCATCCTAAAAATCCAATAGGACAACAGCTATCTGGGTCACTAACCTAAAATTCTATTCACCTGTAAACACTTCAATATTTCATATCATATCTCCTGGACCCATCTCGTCCCCCATTCTCAACCTAACATTAATAACTATCTCACATCAAACTCAGGCCTCAGGATATAAATAAAAGCATGCATATATAGAGCCTTAAGCTTATATCAACATCATATATCATAGTTGAACATACATTCACAGAAAAACATATAGAACCATTTTATTTACATCAACAGGTTATATTTACTTATATACATAACATATATAGAGCTTAAAATCATAATTTTTACTCAACTTCATCTAAGTACATGGATATCAAAACTATACAAACTTTACTTCTTATTCCTTCTCAATTATCCTCTAAACTCTCATTGGCATGCTTCACGAGGTAGGATTCTACTTTTGAGTACCTACACACCAAAATAGGTATGCTGCGTATACGAGATACTCAGTGGTGAACTTAAAGCATTTTAATCATGGCAATATATTATTTAATACCTGTGCAGTTAATAACTATTTTTTTTACTTTTTTATGTGATTTAATTATACCTCAAAGTGCCAAATTACTAAAATACCCCTAAGGTATTTATAAGTCTTAAAATAGTCTTTTTGATTCACATATATTATTTAAAGTAGTTATTACATTTATAACATGCATAGTTGACATTAACCAACTTATTTGACAACAAATGTGTAAAATGTCCAAAATACCCTTTAACCTATATTTTATCAAAAACATAGAAAATACTATTCAATTATGCTTAATTCTTATTTCCATGATCAGTCT
>CANXYI011347628.1:0-10390 GCA_948208565.1 Hura crepitans | reverse complement strand
TTTCCAAAAAAAGGGATGATTTTTTTAGAGAAAAAGAGACCAAAAACTTAAAATACACTTTTAAAACACTGTTTCTGAGATTTCTAAAGGTTTTTTGTCACAATTTTCTAGTCTTGTTGAGATATTTTCTGAAGGTAAATGTACATGGTAGGTCAACCGACCCTTTGTCTATTTCTTTTATTTTTATTTCTCCTTTATCCATTTACCAATTAGATGTAGTAATTTATTTGTGCAATATTTTTGTTGTATTTATTTGACTGTTTATTTCATTTTTATTTTTTTGTTCACCTGTCTATTTTGCTTCACATACTAATGCCTTAATTTTATTGTGATGCGAGTTGTTTGATTTATTAGGGCTTGATTATTCTATCTTTTGGCCACTTCCTTAAACCTCAGTGAAGTAGCCTTTTAACGACCTTTAATTTTTTATTTCTTTCTTACTACCATTTTATTTTGTGCTCTTTAACTTCCTCTGTTGATTTCCTGTATTTTCACTCATTTTAGTTAAATTGTATTTTAAGATATTCTAAAATGTAATTTTATTTTTATTTCTCTTAGGTTAAAATGTATTTTAGGTAATTACCATGTAGTCTTTTTTTATTATTGTCGAATTATTTCCTTGTATATTTTGTGAATATTTTAATAGGTAGAAAATGATTTTTACACGTTGTAAAAATAATAAAATCATTTTGTACATAATTGGTGTTTTGATAATAAAATGGGTTTTGATTTTTCTTAATAAAGGTCATGATAATAAAATTTATTTTCTAAAAATGGCATGTGAGAACTAAAGTTCTCAAGACAATCAATCACCCGATTTTATGTGTGGTTTTTAACTTCAAGCACTTTATTTATTTTCTATAAATATGTTTTTGTGATTTTTTCCACATGAATCCGTGATTTATTTTAATTGTAAAACCCACTTGAGAAAGGGAATAATATTATAAATTCAAATTGAACTTCCGTATTAACTTAAGGTATAAATAAGAGTAGGGTTCTGAACCACTCTGGTTTTGGCCCTACAAGGTATTTCCTAACTTTGGTTGGGTGGTGACTCCTACCTTTTGGTGACTTCTACTTAGGCTAATCAAATAGGAATCGCTTAGGATTCCTCTAAATTCCTTCTCATCTTTTAAGACTCGAGGAGTGATATTTAGGTCGAGTCTTCAGCTATTTCGATTTGACTGGCCTCGAAAAGGAAAGTGGGAGTGAACAAACACATTTATGTGTACACTCCTTAGTCGGGCTTAATGATCTGACCAGGTAAAGGGTGTCATAATCATCCTCCTCTTGAGCTCAGATGACATAGGTATGAGCTAGGGGTATATGGCTCTAGCATTTGAATTATCTTAGAAGTAACCCTTTGATTGCCTCTAGTAATATCTTACCTCCCTGACTTCTTACTAATAGGTATAATTAGTCTTACCTCTTTCTATTGCTTATCCCCATCTAGCATCTTAGGGCAATAATGGATCTTGTGATTAGTGGATCCATATCTTAAGCATGCCTTAGACATCTTCCAACATGTACCAGCATGTGCCGTGGCACAATGCTCACATTGATGAGCTATGGCACCTCTAGTAGTAGAACCAGGAGCACTAATAGCCATGACATCTCCTTTATTCCCATCCTTGTTCTTTCTCAAAGCACCCTATGCTTAAGAACCCTTCTGTTTCTTGTTTGAGGCAAAGGAAAAACCACCTATGCTTAACCTATCTTATTTTGCCCTCTATTCTTATGGTTCTAATCTAGTTCATTGATATACTCTAGCTCTATAGCAATAGACACAAACTGAGAGAAGTCCTTAATCTAACTAGGAGCCACTCTTGATCTTATATTAAAGTTCAAGCCATCCTAAAATCGCTTGCATCTCATAGCTTTAGTAGGAAATATCACCTTAGGATATTAGACCAGCCTTAATAATTCCTTCTCATTCTCAAACATTGACATTAGCTATTGTCTGAGATTTAGGAATTCATAGCACTTGGCTTTCTTACATGTTGCTATGTACCTTTTCTGAAACTTAGCTTGAAAAAAAGGCCAAGTGATAACTTTAGTAGGTTTTCCCCTTATCATGATCTTTTACTAATTGTATACTTCACCCTAGATTAGTCATTTTGCATATAAGAAGCTCTCCTTATCATCATAGCTCATCTACTCCATAATCCTAGTGGCTTACTCTAACCAGTATTTAGCCATTATGAAATCCTCTTCCTTTAGTCCCCTAAACTCCTCACGTTTATTCTTCTTGAGCCTTTCAACCATGTTTCCCTTCTTAGGATTAGGCTATGGCATGTTAGTTGTAGCCTGCGTCAATAGTTGGATTAGCTCAGGTAGCATAGCTTGTTACCCTTGAACTGGAGGAATACAAATAGAGGTAGAAGGTTGTTGAGAGTTGTTCACACTCATTGGAGCATAACTCTTAGCCTTATCATTCATAGCATCATGAGAACTATAAGACATGATAGCCTATATCAATTAAGAGTAATTTGCATTAGGATTCACAGCTTATGTATGCAATGCATATTCTTATGCACATCACTTCACACAAATACAATTACTTACGTAATGGACTTAATGCTTATAAGTGAGAACTGCCCTAAACTTAGCTCTAATACTAAAAAATATGATAACCCTCTTATCGACATTTAAAGACATCGATTAAGGAATGCCACATTAGGTGCCTATGGCACCAGTCTCTACTTATGATCGTATATAACCTGTATAAAACTAGTGGTTTGACAACATATTCAAAAGGCTCTAAAATCTTTCCAAAACCTTATTACGTATCCAAAAGATCAATTCATCATATGGAATAATAGTCTGCATAAATCCAATGTAACAAATGAACAATTAAACAAAAGTTCACTAAAAATTTTGCTTGATATGAACAAATAAATAGCAGCTATTAGAATCTATATTTGCAATGCTTTCTTTATTAGACTTAGATACTTCAACCTACACATAGAAACACCATTGTGTTAAGAAAATCTTGCTTAATGGTATATAAACCATCCATGATCACCACTAAACAATACAATAAACATATACAAAAGAACAATATTCACATATACTCAATCACATAGTCACATAGTCATATCTCATCAAAAGTTAGTATAAGCACATGTATATCCATGCATGAACTTACCTCACTTATCCTTAGTGATTGATATGAACAAATAAGCAGTAACAATTCAATAAAAGATACATTTACTTAACATGTCAAAATTACATGCCAATATTTCACATGCTCAATGCCATTTATCATGTAAAGGTCATATTTATGTCATTTTTTAGCCCAATGTATCCTAGACCTCCTAAATAGGATAATAGGTTTATATAGTGATGCTGGACTTACGTAATCGTACTTGTAAACACATGATTAATTACATGATACTCTTAAAGCTTACGTGAACATGCCTACTATACAATTGTATAGTATCCTTAGGACTTACATGGCTATACCCACTGTAGATGCCCTACCCTTTTAGGGCCTATGATGATAACTAGAGACAGGCTCAAAGTAATAATACAAGCCCCTTAGAAACCTAGTTTGCATAGACTAGTATGACATTGGTCCACCTAGACATAATGCCACTAGGTCCGTATCACCTAACTAGACTCCACTTGGCCCAAGGCCCATGGTCTACCTAGATAAATGAAAGTTCATGTCCACACAAACTAATATAAACCTGGCCTAAAGCACATGGACTGGCACAAAAATCCAAGACTTACATTCGTATGAATTTGTCGATGGAAAGTTTTCAGAAGCGGGCGTTTCCTATTTAGACTCTGTCTCCCAATCCTAAAAGGATTATAACTCCTTTAGATGGGAGAGCTACCCTCTAAACTTATAAATACCCCTCTTAGGTATGAGAAAGGGGAGGCAATTGGAGAAGTCAAATCCCTACTATCTAAGAGTCTAGTATAGGACTCTAACGTAGGATTCCCACTATAAGTCCTATGGCCCACACTAAATTCTATTCTTCTTAAAAATCCTACATTCTTGTGTTATTGCTTAAGAGCCTCTTTATAAGGTAAGACCTGAGGCCTTCTATTATACATATAATTTATCTTTATACTATTTAGATGGACCAATGATCTCCTATAATTGATCATAAGGGAGGTGATTCCATGTAATCCTTATGTTGATCAAAGGAGTGGGTCACCATTTTGTACTATTTTATTATGTGTAATTAGCTGTTGGCATTTTATGATTATTCTATTATTTTAATCCTAATGACATGAACTTATCTTGAGGCATGTTTATGTTCACATGGACTAAATATATTGATAGGTGTGTAATCAGACGCCTGTGCGAACTATCATTTAACACTATTTTAATAGTATTTTACATTTGATGTATTATATTTGCCATATGTGACGTGTTTACATGTTGTTATATTATGTGATTATCGTATGAATATTATTGACATGATTAAACTGATATCTGGTCTGTAGGGACTCCTTTTCATGAGGATCATAGTCTATAAAAATGTTATGCCTTGTATTTATTTGTTCTTAGTTAATAGTCTGCACACACTCCTTTTCACAAGGAATGTAGTCTATACAGATGATTATGTCTTATGTATATTCATGCTACTTTGTAGTCTACACAGACTCCCTTTTGTGAGGACCATAGTCCATATGGATAATTGTTTACAACCTCAATCTTTGTATATGTATGTGCATGTCCTTTGTGATCAATAAATCATAAGCTTACCCAGTGATAATTCTTTTTTAATTCTTTTAGACATGCATCATGATTCATTTATATTCATGTTGAATAATTTTATCCTTTTTTTAGGTCATCACAGACCATTATATGTTGTTTCTAACCTATTCTTTCAGCAAGTGACCATTCTGGTGGAACAGGAGGTCTGGACAAACATAATAACCCTTACATGCAGTAGTCTACACGGACACTTATTGGAGCCATATTTGAGTCTGCATGGACTTAACAACATATAGATGAGACCTACTAGATGCCATGAATTATTTCATTTGGTTTTGCACTTTTATTTCTTTTGGTTATTTTTGGGTTGTAATAGGTAGAATAATAACTTGTTTTACACGTAAAAACCTAACTTCACATTAAACTGTTTTCTATCTTAATTAATTGGTGTTTTCTTAATAAAATGGTTTTGAGTTTTCTTTATTAAAAGTCACACAAAAAATGTGTTTTAATAAAGGCCAATCTTCTAGAGATGGGAGTTAGGCAATTATCACCAATTCCTATGAAATTATGGGTAGTTGTTAAGTCAAACTTCAATTAATGAATGACCCAATTTTTGGATGCACAATATACTATTCTGTTTATTATATGCTTTAAATACCACAATTTATTTCTCTAAGTGAAAAGGTGACATAAATGCTTTAAATATAATGCTTGCTTGCATGATAAGGGATTGATAAATGTTAAATATAAAGGAAGGTATATTATAAAGGAATTAATAAGATATGATTTCAAACCATTTTTAGGCGAAAGATCGGTGGTGTTGGTATAGAGCTAGGTGGTGACTCCAAACACAAACTGCTCTCATCCCTAGTAAAATACAATAAATCTATAGTGGCGACTCCATTAGGGATTGAGAATTGAATTTGAAAGTGCCCAAATAATATACTTTCTAATATTCTAATTTTTATTAGTCCCATGTATTTCATTCAATATAAATTGTGTTCCTTTTTACCTTGGATGATGTTACAAACCATAAACCCATTTTTCATTCAAGAATGGGAGATAGCTAGCATATCTATCACTTATAAGCCTCGTGCCTTTGAGTATATGAAATGGTAAACTAATCAGTCGCTATTATCCTTAATTAGAAAGACTAGTTAGGAGGGACCCCCATTTGTGGGAGCCATAAGCTTTTTGACTAAACCATGAGCCTATAGAGTCAAACTTAGTAACTTCCCCTAGGTTGTATGACCCTAAGTGCTTGCGACTTACATTATGACTGCTATGTAGACCTATTGCATTTAACCTTGTTTGAAGTGGGCCCAAGTCCATCATGCTTTTTATCTAGGATGGACCCATCCTAATTTCATATCAAATGAGAGTTACATGTTATAGGCCATCACTTTTGTATGCACTTTAAATACGAGAGACTGATTGGGCCTAATGAAGTCCATGATCAAACCTATGCATCCTTCAATGATGCTTAGGTAATCCCACCTAGGAAAGGAATGGCTTAACCACATGTGTAGGAGGAATAAGGTTGGAAGGTTTCTTATAGTGTTTGTTCTTGTTGCATCACGAGCATGCATTCCATGAATATCATGCATCATCTAATATACTAATCATGCATCATTCCTAACCAACTATTTTGATAGCCATCATTGATCCCTCATTCACTGCTTAGTGGAAAAAAGTAGGCAAGTGCCTCAGAAGAACTAGTGATCTGTTGTTAGTCCAACCAAAGAGAAGAACTATATCTGTTGATGAGTTCATTACCAAATCCATGCTAATAGAGGCCATAGGTGAGATGGAGAAAAAATGATGGCAACTTTCACTAATGCCATGTTTGGGGTATAGAAAAAAGCAATTCAGATTTCATTAGCCACTCACAAAGGCAGAGAAGTAGTGGAGAAAATGATGACTAGCTTTCGGATGAGGAAATCCCTGTGGTTAAAAAGTGTTACAATAAAGTCCCTCTACCTAAAGTAGTTAAAGATGATTAAATCAAGAAGCTGAATGAGAAAATAGAGGCTATGACTATACTAGTCACTAGGGGCAAGGATATTGACCTGGATGATATCAGTCTGAGACTCGACTGAACCATCCCTCACAAGTTCAAGATGCCTGACTTGAGTAAGTTTGATGGTACAACTGAACCAAAGACGCACTTGAAGCAATATGCGATCACTATAAGGGCCACTAATTTATCTGAATAATAGATTATAAGCATATTTAGTATGTCTCTCATGAGAGGCTCTAGATTGGTATTATTACCAAGAGAAAAGGGTCAAGGAGGACTAGAGTGAATTAGCTCAGGCATTCAGCAAGCAATACTCCAATAATGCTAGTATTAAAGTAACATTGAAAAATCTAGAGCTCGTGAAGTAAAAGCCTAGCGAAACCTTTTTAGACTATTTGGAAAGGTAGAGCATTAAGATACTGAAGTTGAGGAATAAGTCTAAGGACATTGATTAGATTAAGATGTTTATAAGAAATGCCAACAATTATGTGAACAATGGGCTTATAGCTAACGGTATCACAACTTAGGAGCAATTAAAAGACATACCCATTGATTTAGAAGCAACATATTAGAATAAAGAGTTTAAGAGATCAAGTAACTCGAATTGCTCAACCAACAATGCTAGGGGCACTGCCAAGATAGGTTATGTACACATAGTCCAAGGTAAGCAGTATTCCAACTTAGGTAAGTCATTATCCTAGTGCTTAAAGAAGCTAATGAAAGAAGGGAAGTTGTAGCCCCTCTTCCCACAACCACTAAATGGTCATTGCCTCCTAACTATACGCATGACCAATACTGTGCCTACCACTAAAGGACAGGCCACCTTATTGACAACTACAAGCTTCTCAGAAAAGATATTCAAGACCTTATTGACTCTAAGCAAATACCAGACCTAAAGGCTAGCTCGAACCCACTTCCCAAACAACAAAATTCTTGCTTTCTTAAGTCAGGATTACCTAAAAAATACATGTTAAGAGACATCTATAGATCTGACTAAGAGATTAGTGAGGGGGTGAAAGAGAGTGAAGCTACTCTTTTAACCAGCTTTTGGGATAGTGAGAGTGAGCTTGGGAAAGCAAAATTTTTGGGATGGATCCTTTAATGAGGATCTCAAAGAGGGAAAGAGAGAGCCAGTTAGGGTCAAGGGAGAAATAGTGGAAAAGGTTGAGAAAAATGGTTGGATCCTACTTGAGAAAGAAGTTAAAGTTAAAGAGGACGAGGATGATGAGGTGCTTAAGTAGTTGAAGAAAAGAAAGCTCATATCAGTATTTTGGATCCACTGATGTCCTTTCAAGCCTATAGGTAAAAGGTAGTTAAAGCACTAAGTTAAGTTGTTGTATCCATAACCACTAGTCTTGAAGAATTGGTTCAAGTCATGAAGACTAGTAAAACTTGGATCATAACTTTTTCAGATGAAGACTTGCCCCTTAAAGGAAGGGAACATAATCGGCCTCTCTTAATTAAGGCCAAGGTGAATAGAAAGAAGACTGGATACGCTATGGTTAATGATGGCTCTTTATTGTATGTATGTCTAGTCAAAATCTTGGTAGGTTTAGGAATAAAGGAAGAAGACTTGGTACCCTTCAGTATTACCATCAAAGCATATGACGATACTAGACGACAAGCAGAAGGATATTTTACTACTAAGGTCTAAGTAGGGCCTATTGTTAATGAAGTAGAATTCATTGTCATTGACATCCTGGCTACATTTTCAATTTTACTAGGAAGGCCCTGGCTTCACAAGCTTAGAGGAGTCACCTCTACATTGCATTAGATGATTAAGTTACCCTATGAAGGAAACATTATCATGATTAAAGCTGAGATTTATCATGTGGCATCCATATTGGCCATTGTAAATCAGCCTTTTAATGGGTTTCATGTTGCTAGAATATTTAAAGATTATATGGACCCCACAGTGTCTAAAATCATGAAGAAGATGAATTTCTTCCTAAGTGGTGGTTTAGGCAAGAATCTCTGAGCCTCTATAGCTTAAAAGCTAGAAAGATATGAAAGGGTTAGGATATAATCCAAGCCTAGGAAGTAGCTCAAAGATGAGGAGTAGTCTAAAAGACTACTTTGTGAAGCAGAAGAAAACAAAGTATGACGGGACTCTAAAACCTACAGTAGTGGATGGCTATTACAAGCCTAGGGTTGAGATATTTATAGATGTCATAAACTGGGAATCAGGTGATTTGAAATAAACTCAATAGATAGAAGAAGTATTCCTAGTAGCCACAACCATTGAAGAAATCTACCCAGCTCCGCCTGAAGATGTGCTTGATATAGATAGTGATTTATTCATCGATTAATTGTACTTATCTGACCTCTTTGAGGTGAACAATTTTCTTTCAAATAAAATGAACAAAGAGTTTGCTTATTTATGTGATGTTTTTCCTGATGATAGCATGCATCTAAATGATTATTAAAGCATCTTTAACATTAACTGGATTAAAACTAATCCATTTAATCTTGGTACAAATGAACATCCTAAAATATATTAATTGCTTATCATACTACTACCGAAGAAAGAGAAAATTTGAGAGATTATTAAAAGCATATAAAAAATCTTTACCTGGAACTATGCGGACATGCTTGATATTGATCGAGAAGTAGTCGAACAAGTTATCCTAACTTATGATCACATTACTTCGGTCCACTAAAAGCTGAGAAGAATGAGACCAGAATGGGCAGAAAAGGTCAAGGAAGAAGTTGTCAAGCTACTTAAAGTCAAGTTTATTGAAGAGATAGTCTTTCCCACTTGGTCAGCCAACATTGTACCTATACCAAAGAAAGACAGAAGGGTCAAAATGTGTATGGATTACCAAAACCTGAACAAGGCATGTCCTAAAGATGATTTCCCTTTACCTCACATTAATGTATTAATGGATAACACAACTATGGAAGCCATGTATTCCTTTATTAATAGATTCTCAGGGTATAACTAAATCCTCATGAAGATTATAGACAAGTGCAAGACAACTTTCATAACTGAATAAGGGATGTATTGCTATAAGGTAATACCCTTTAGACTAAAGAATGTAGGGGCAATGCACCAATGAAAGGCCACCAAACTATTTCATGACACGATGCACAAGGAGGTAGAAGTCTACATGGATGACATGATGGTAAAATCCACAGAAAGGGAAGGATATTATAAAGCACTAGAAATGTTCTTTCAAAAGTTAGACTAATTCAATATGAAAATCAATCCCAAGAAATGCATCTTTAGAGTTATGTTTGATAGGCTATTGGGATTTATAGTCACTAAGAATGAGATTAAAGTGGGTCCAGATAAGGTGAAAGTAATTTTATATATGCCTATCCCTCAAATAAAAAAAGAGGTCAGAGGATTTTTAGGCAAATTGCAATACATTAGTAGGTTCATAGCCAAACTCACATCTATTTGTGAACCCATATTAAACCTCCTAAGTAAAGGACAACCAAATGAATGGAATGATAATTCCTAAAAAGACTTTGAAGCCAACAAATAGTACCTAACCAAACCTTCTATCCTAAAACCACCTAAACCAGGAAAATCCTTAATCCTGTACCTTGCAGTAGAAGAAACCTCCATAAGGGCTCTCATTACACAAGCAGATGAAGTTGGAGTAGAGTACACAATATACTACTTGAGTAAGAAATTGCTTCTATATGAGTAGAAGTATGCAAAAGTCAAAAAGATATGCTTTGGA
>CANXYI011347601.1:0-10690 GCA_948208565.1 Hura crepitans | reverse complement strand
ACAATTTTGACATAAATACATTTTAGTAACATGATATAGCATTAGTATGTATGAAACAGATATTATCAACCATTAAATAAGCATTAAAATTTGTTAGAGAAGATAAACACAAATTATTATTGGGTATAGGTCCATATGGACCATATGAAAACATTCACCACTTAATATGATGTCCATCTAAACAACACTACGATTACATAATGCACAAAATTATTATATTTACTTATGAATGATACAATCATGCAGAAAACCATGTACAAATGTTAAATTACTCCTATAATTAACATGGGGATTACATTGAATCACCTCACATGTCAATTAATCATAGAAGACCTTAGGTTAATAGCTTAAGATGATAAAAATAATGAGAATAACATCCTCAGATCTTACCTTTAGATTAATGCTCCAAGCAACTTATGAGCTAAATAAGCCTTGTAAAAGTAGGGATTATTAAGGGTCGCCACATAGTGTAAACCAAGAAACAACAAATTTGGCATAAGTATTTTATCCTAAGATAGGGACCAAGCCATTAATCATAAAAGATTTGGATTTGTGGTTAACACTTAATAATCATTACACATAGTAATATGTATGTGTTCTCCATATTAACTACTAAAACCATTCTCTTTAATGCAAAAAAGTAATTCCTAAGATCAAAATTCACATCAAGCATAAAAATAATATAATTGATGTAAAATAAACTGTAAATTGATTATAAAACATGATATGAAATTTTAATCAATGTAAGTACTTCAATATGTAATATAATTCTCCAATAATCATGTTATTATTCATATATGAGTTGGAAAATGTTTTAATGATTTGAAAACACGATGTAAACTAATTCTACCATGCTAAGCTATATTGAAAAAAATTAAAAGTGAATTTATTGTGAATATGCAAGGTATAATGAATATTTCAATGAGAAAAATTAGTTTCTTATGCATATAAATGTATATACAATATCAAAAAATGCTATTAAAGATGAAAAGAATGAGTTTTGGCCCTTAAGACTTACTGATAGTGAAGCTTTAAGGTCACAAATGAATTGTTCACAAAAGAATACCAAGTTAGTTAGTTGACTCTCCTCTCGAATAGGATGACTACTTTTAAAGATTCACAATATTTTAAATTGATTCAAAATATTGTTTACTACTTAAGAACTTATTGATAATCCTAAGGATTTTAAGAAAACACTCGATTTAAGCAAATTCTTGAATCGTATGTTCGATTGATGGTTAATTAATTTGTTATGATGCTTAGATTGAATGGGATTTATAAGTGTTAATCCAAAGGAATTTTATTTAGTTTTCCATCTACTTTATCTTATTTTAAGTTTATCAAAAACATTATTAGTTGAATTCTACATAAATTCAAGGTTTCTATAGGCAAGAAGCTTGGTTTAGAGTAAGACTTTGTGATTTGTATTGAGCTTTTTTTGTAGTATAGTTGCACAACTATTCAAAAGTGTCACACGATGGTTTTTTCAAGGATTTAGTCTCTTTTTGCAATTTTTTCTAAGCCTTCTTACCTTCTCTCTTTTCTCCTTAGGGATTTAATGTCTTCATTGCCATTGAGTATGGTTTTTCCCTTCCTTTGTTATTCTTTTTATGTCAATCATCCATTTGTTTAATTCATGACTTTGGTTATCATCATCGAGCTTTCTAGGATGTAAAAGCTAGTGATTATAGTTACCCTTCTATTACTGAAATTTGCAACGTATGCAAGTGTGATACATATTTTTTTAAAGGTTTTTTATGCAATGTATATATGAGGTGAAGTTAAAGATATTTACTTATGATTTTTCCTAGAGTTTTGTCGATTTGTCTTACGCCTTATGCTTTGTTAACAGTTTGTCCTTTATCTTAGACTATGTTGATAGCTTGTCCTCTATCTTAGACTATGTTTAACTAGTTTATCTTTTATCTAAGACTATGTCTGAGATATTCAACTTTTCCTACACCTTGGACTATGAGTGGGATATTGGCCATTTTCTCTATGCCTCAAATTGTGACAGTTTCTGTAGTTGTGGCTTGTGACTTGCTTGACTTGTGCACTTCTTATGCTTGAAGGGTATTTTGGTATTTTCATCTCCTTTAGATGAGTCTTCCTATAGAAGCTAGATCTTGTGATTCTATTTATAAAATACTCTCTTAACTTTGTTTCATGTCTTTGTTTCTATTTTGGCATCTTTTGATTTTGGGCTATATAAAGGTGAAAGTCTCATTTCCTCCTTACTTCCTCATTCTTTCTTACTTAATAAGCTTTCAAGTTTCATTTTCTCTCATTTTCTTTAAATGGCACGAGCACCTATATTCTTGGTTTTAGCTTTTAGGACTCATTACTCTTGGCAAAGCCTTCAAGGAGAACTCATATTTTCAAGGTTGGCATCGACATATTGTGGGGTTTACCATCACACTTATCTCTTTCGACCATAGAACATGTAAGTGAACTATATTTCAATCTATCTCTTTTCTTCTTGCTTTCCTTAAGGATAGTATTAGATTTAGGCTAAAGCCAATTACATTGTGTAACGCCCAAAAAACCCCGATGTTATGAATAGTACTTCTTAGGACATAAATAGAGTTTTCTTAAGGCTGGGGGCACTAATTCTACTTAATAAAAGTTTTAATTATAAAATAATTTTTGGTGAAATTTAAAGTCAAAATAAGATCATTTACGTGGTTAAAAATGACAGTTAAAATTTTACAGCAGTGTCACGGAATAGTGACCTAATTTTAGATAAACTTTAAAATATTCAAAAGTTGCATAGAAAAATCTTGGATTAACACAACATGATACTTAAAAATTATAACTATCCTATTGGCACTGGAATTGAAATTTTTGGAGGTTGGGAAGTATTTTTCAAAAAATCGGGTGATATAAAAAGTAATGATTTAATTCAATTTTTCTCATTTTTCTAACTACAATTTTTAGAGTTTTGTAGGGCCTAAATTAATTGTATTAATGCATGTTAATTGAGATTAAATTGAGGTTAAAGAGATAGAAAAATAGGAGGAAAGAGAGGAGAAAAAATGGAAATAAGAGGTTTTTTTAGAAAGTATAAATAGGTTAACTTTCTTTTGTTTTTGGTCAAACATCACAAATCTTCTCTCCTATCCCTCTCTTCCTTAGTCGATACAAAAATGGGGGTTTTCCTCCATTGTTGACTTCTCTTCATTCATTTTTGCTTTGATTTATGCCATTTGATCATAAAACATAAGCCTCTATGACCTCTAGAGCCTATTTCAAGGAATAAATTTGAAGAAAATCAAAGGAATTGCTCAATTTTTAAGCTCGATAAATAGTGACCATCATTGATTGGGGTAAGAATTTTTTAATCTCATTATTTTTTTATGTTCCTTGGGTGCCCAAGAGTTGTTATATATGGTATGTTTTTAATTTTAAGGTCCAAGTGATTTATTAAGAATTTTAACAGAATGAATCTATACCTTATAGTTGAGAAGGGTGAGAAATCTCAAGATTAAGGGAAAGCCAAGGCATAGGCAATTCTCGAGAGTGTATTGTGATCCTCTCAATATGTGTGATTAAGTTAAATTATGCTTAATTAGTGAATGCCCTAAGTATATATAATATTAAAAATGGGTAATTGTATGGAAAATGCCTAATTAAAGGTATTAATGGATTTAATCATGTTAATTGATGATTGTGATGTTCTATGATATAATTGAAATGGTAAATATATGAATGGATATATACATTGCTTGATGTATATAGAGAATGTATGTTATATAATTACATATGGCTATGCTCTAAACACATGTTGTATGAGATATTAGATGTGCATTGAATAAATAATGGGATTGAAATGAATATATGCTTTGTAGATAGATGTATGGTTGAATGAACATAAAGATATGCATATGTATGTATGACTTGATAATGTATGTTAGAGATGTTGTATGCTTTTGTATGGGTTCATATGCATGAAGGGGCATAGATTGAGTTATGAATGATGAATGCATGATGGATGAAGAGGCATAAGGCTTGTTGGCCGAATGGTTTTTTATATGTATTTGATTGTATAGCCTTGTCTATTTGAGGTATTATGACAAGGTATGAAAGTAGGGATGAAAATTTATGGGTATATATTGTAATGTGAGGTACATGGTTAAATAATTAATGCTTAAACCATTTTAGTATAATGGCCATATGACCTATATGTATAAGTGTAGGTGTGTGATTCATGTTATACATGGTATGAGGATGTATGTTTATTAATAGATGTAATAGAAGTGAATAGACAAATGAGGACAATAAGTAAGAGTATGTGCCATAAAATGCATGTAAAGATGAATACATGCATAAGCGTGTTCATGATGCTATAATCTAATGACATTATACGTGAATGTGAAGTCTTAATGTCATATGTATGTTATGGGTTTGCCAAATGGCCTACATGTATGCATATTTAAGTGAAGGATACTTAATGAATGAATTGTAGAATTTATGTCACATATTCGATATAATTGGATATGTATATGTTGAAATCATAATGTGATATGATTATGAGGCATATTAAGAATAAGTAATTGATATGGTCGAATGGTCATGTATATGGCCATAATATATTTGAGAAATATTATGTGCCTATTCAAAGTATTAGATTATCAATAATGCCATAATGCATTTTATAATGAAATTTAGGCATAATGCATCTTGAATGGGCGTATGCAATTATATGGATGAATATGGAAAATTTCATAACATAAAGAAATAAGTGAATGCTTATAAGACAAAATGTAATGTTATTAATGTGTGATGTATGTGAGTTGATATATGGCCTAAAAGTGTGGTTATTTTCATGATATAATATGTTTGAATGATAAAATAAGACTTGAGACATACTTTTTTGATTTAGCTATTTGTTGGCTAAACTAAAGTAATTAAAAGCTATGTTAAGCTTAAATTAAGGTGGTGTAATTAAAATTAAACTGTTAATAGCCCATATGAGAAATAACCTAGTATGGATAGGTTGACTGATTAACTAAGGAGTTTTATAGTAGCTACTAAGGTACCTTAGTGCCTTGATACATTGGTCTATAGGTCCACTAAATCTCTAATCCATGAGCTTATATTTTTTTATCTTTAGATCTATGCGAGTGCAGCTGCTGTTAAGGTCTAATAGGGCCACTGTACATATTCTATGCTAGTACAGGAGTTATAAGCTCAATAACGAGGGCCACTACACACTTATGCTAGTATAGCAGCCATAAGGTCCATAATGAGGGCCACTGCACACCATGATTTCGTTATCCATAGGATATTCTTTTTTACTCATAAATTGGCAAATAAAATAATTTTAATGGATGTTAATAAGATAATACATGATTATATGTTAGTCATATGGTTTATGTTTAATGCATGACTAATGAGTTATATGTATGATTTATGTTATGCTAATGTAATAATGCATGCTATGGCTAATACGACATAATGTGATTTTGTGAATGATCATATTTATGTATATTTTCTATATTAATAAAAAGGCATAGATGTACAATTTAATTCAATTACACAACTAAGTTATTGCTTAGTGTATTATTTATTTTGCGATGTATAGGTAAAGAGACAATTTGAGCACAAGCCTCTGAACTTCAAGATTATCAAGAGAAGACTACTTCTTTTAGTATAATTTTGGTTTTTTGTATCTAGAATTATGTGATGTATAGGGTTAAGAAATCATATGATGTATTTTGGGAAAAATGGGCCTAAATTGTATATAATATATTCTTTTGGATTTTATGGTCTATAATTTGTTGTAAAGCTGATTTAAATTATTTTATTATTCGATATCTCTTCCTAAGGTTGAGATTGATGTTTGCATTGATGTGTTATGATTAGAGTTATTAGAGGATCATAAGTGTTAGGAAATCATTAAAAATGACTAGAAGTTTTGTTTTGATGTGAAAGTTACTATTCAAGTTTGGGATAGTGTCCTTGTACAGCTATTATGCTATTAGATTGTCGACATGAGGATTTTCAAAAGTGAATTGTGACTATGTTATTGAAATGTTTTTGATAATCCATTTTTTCATAAGATAATTATTCATGAAAGATGTTCTAAACCAATACTTTAATTATAAAAAATGATTGAGTTCGGATAATGTGTTTATGTGTACATTCCTTAGTCATGTTTGACAATTGGACCGAGTAAAGGGTATCACCTTTAGTGGTATTAAAGCTATTATTTAGGCTTCCTAGTTGACATATGAGTGATTTAGATTCTAGAGTGTACACCACATAATCTATGATATTAAGGCTTATGAGTTATTCTCTTACCTATAAACAAGATGAGTGCTTTAGCACATCACAGTGAGGAGAAAGTTAAGAGTTATACTCCGATAACCATAGCACTAAAGGCCGCTAAAGTTGCATTTGCTTTGAGTAATGCTACGGGGTATGTACTGTCAGTAGGAAAAGCCCCATTATTATTTTTAAAGGAGATGTTACATCCTTTGAGGTAGGCTATAACTACTGCTCCACCACCAACACAATAGCAAGAGGTTCCCTTAACTTTCCAAAAGATTATCTTGAGAGAGTTAAAAAGATGGGAGCCAAAAACTTAAAAAGGGAAGGCATAATAAATCCTAGGAAGGAAGAGTACTAGTTGGACTATACAAAAAAGATCATAAAGTAGATGTGGTACACCCTAGCAGAGGAAGTGATATGTGCCATATCACTCCTACAAGAAAAGGCATCCAAATCGTGGGAAGACCTAACTAGGAATAAGACCAAGAAAGAGATTACATGGGATTTCTTCTTGTCAAAATTCCATAAGAAGTACATCATAGAGGACTATCTAGACAATAGAAGACAATGATTTATATGGATCTCAAGCATGAGCAGACGTCTATTAGGGAGTACGAGAAAGAGTTTACGATGCTTAATAGATATGCCAAGGAGACCATAACCACTAAAGTTGACAAGTGTAAGAGGTTTGAAAAGGGCTTACATATAGACATTAAGTCCCAAGTGATCCTTATAAAGATCAAAGACTTCTCACAGCTTATTTTAGTGTGCCATTCCATAAAGGGGGTACAAAAAGAAAAGAGATAATTCTATTAGATAAAGAGATCTTTAGGTCAAAGACCATCTATTGTAGCTCCATAGTCACGTAAAAAGTTCAAAAGTTATCATTCTGGAGCTTCACAACTGACACAAAGATCGATTCAGATATAAAAGTCAATTCAATGTAACAAGGGTAAGACTAGATAGTAGCAATCATAGGTTACCATATGCCAAGATCTATAGCCAAGAGTGACTAGAGGCCTCAATGTCTAATTCATAACAAGTGACACAAAGAAAAGTGTTGGAGGAACAAGTTAGGTGTTTATTATGGGTGTGGTTTGCTAGATCATTTTCATAGAGATTATTTAAAGGGACCTAATGCTAGATAGAGATCTGCACCTACATCTACCAAAGGACAACAAGGAGATAGATAAGGGAAAGCAAAAGTGAGCTAAGAGGTATAGATTAGAGCCCAGAGCTAACCATAGAGCTCCTGCTTAACTATATGCCATTAGAGCATGAGAGGAGGCTATTAAGCCAGACATCATTACTGGTACTTTGCTTCTCTTTGATTAACCTATTTCGGCTTTTATTGATCTAAGGCCTATATATTCTTATGTTTGCATGCCATTGAATAAGATTGGGGTCTAGTTTTAGAGCCTCTTAACCTAGAGATTATGGTTAGTAATCCTATAAGCAAACTTGTGGTAGTTGACAAGGTTTACAAAGAGTGTCCCTTGAGGATACAAGATTGCAAATTTTTAGCTGATATGATAGAGTTGGCCTTTTAAGGAATTTGACTTTATATTTGGCATGGATTAGCTATCCAAGTATCAAGCGATTATGGATTGCAAGCAAAAGTGGTTAACTTTTATGGCTGATGATGGGGCTAAAATCATAGTTGTGGGTTAAAGGATAAATTTTCTATCCAATGTTGTATCGGCTATTATAGATAGGCAGATAGTAAGGAAGGGTTGTTAAGCTTATCTTGCCCATGTGTATGATACTAGGATAGGATAGTTGGATGCTAATGGTATACTAGTGGTGTCAGAATATGTTGATGTTTTTCCAAAAGAGTTACCTAGTTTGCCTTTAGAATAGGAACTTGAGCTCAATATTGAGGTTTTACTTTGTGCTGCTCTAGTACCAATAGCTCCTTATCAGATGCACTAGCTGAGTTAAAAGAGTTAAAGATCTAGTTGCAATAGTTGTTGGATAAGGGTTTGATAAGACTGAATGTTTCACTATGAGGAGCACCAATTTTGTTTATCAAGAAGAAAGATGGTTTTGTTCAATTATATGTTGATTACCGATAGTTGAACAAAGTGACCATTAAGAATAAGTATCCTCTGCCATGGATAGATAACTTGTTTGATTAGCTTAAAGGAGATAGAGTGTTTTCAAAGATTGATCTAAGATCAAGGTACTAGCAGTTGAGAGTGAAGGAATCAGATGTGGTGAATATTGCTTTCAGAATGAGATATGGCCACTATGAGTTCTTAGTAATGCCATTTCGACTAACCAATGCTCCCATAACTTTTATGGACTTGATAATTAGAGTCTTCTAACCTTATCTTGATCAATTTATGGTAGTCTTCATCAATAACCTAAGAGAACAAGAAAGAGCATGAACAATATCATAAAACAGTTTTGTAGCTTCTAAGAGATGAAAATGTCACACCTCGACTTTCAGCCTAATTTACCCACACATAGAGTGAGAATTAAAGGAAACTGTGGGGAATGAAATTGATGTATAGATTGAGTAGAGTCTGTTGGTATAAATAGTAGTGTGAAAATCCACCGAGGGATATAAGGGTCATTTTCCAAATTATCAAGGGCAATTCAAGAAAAGAGTGATTGAAGGCTTATTAATAAGTGGAACATGTATAAAAGAGGTAGAAACATGAAAATAACATGACATGGATACAGAAGTGTGAAAAGAATGAGGTTTGAAACCTAATCTCGATGAATAGTAATATCAAGCCGTGATAGTACCACTCGAGCCTAGTTAGTATTATTGTACTAAAAATAAGTACTAATTAAAAGACACTGTGCAGTGAAATTTGGAGTCATTTGAGGTCATATAAGTTGTTAAATAAGCAAAAGAAGTTTGAATTGCAGTGTCCCAATGAATAATAACCTAGTTATAACTGAATGAAAAAATATTTGAAATGAGCTCAGAAAAATCTAGCACAACTTGATGGTAAAAAATTCTAACTAAACCAATGGTATTAAGGTTGGAATTTTTTGATTGGGGGAAATAATTTATTTAAGTTAATTAAAATGGTAATTTATCGGTCCAATAGGTTCTACTAAGTCAAAAATTATGAAATTTGAGAGAGGTACTA
This sequence comes from Hura crepitans, assembly GCA_948208565.1. NCBI lineage: Eukaryota > Viridiplantae > Streptophyta > Magnoliopsida > Malpighiales > Euphorbiaceae > Hura > Hura crepitans. Next base: position 1,310 of record CANXYI011347601.1, on the reverse strand, counting down.
AATAAAGTATTTCTAAATTTTTGGTAACAAGAATGGAAATTTTTGAAGCCTTTATGATCTAAATTGAATTTTTATACAACAAAATACCATATAATTAATCCTAACCATTGGATTTTAAGTGGGATAACCTTGGCCATTGAAGTAGGGTATAAATAAGGTGGAAACATCTAGAATTTTTGTAGATAATCATAAGCATCATCTTCCACCTTCACACCCCTTGGCCAAAATTTTCCTCTCCTACCATAACGATGGTTTTCTCTCTCCTCTACCCTAAAAATGCTCCCATACCCCTCAAATCAAAGGCGTAGAATACATCTAACACTTTTATAAAGCCTAAAATGGTGAAAATAAGCAAAACAAGGAAGATTTGGTGAGAATCAAGTCTAGAGAAGTTTGAAGTTTCAAATACAATATGGTGCTAAGTTGATTAATTTTGAGGTTTAACAATTTTTATGTTATTTTGGGAGCTAAAATAAGTAATTGTAATGTTGATTTAGAGTTTAGAGCAAGTATAAATTTTTTATGAATTTTCTAATGAAAATTACATTATGTTAATAGTGAATTTTAAAGCTAAGCATGAGATAATCAAATCAATAGTGTGGAAGGCTATTTTAGAGGCAAATTAATTCATGAGTAAGTGTATTCAATAAAATATATGCATATGTGTGTAGTTGTTGAAATTAAAGTGTATATGTGTGTGTATAGAGTTCCCTAATATTATGTTTATATGGTGTTTAATTCATGAATTATGGCATAATTAGGTTGATTAAATGCATGTAACATGATTTGATTAGAAAATTTGGTAAGAAGAATAAGTTTAGTATGATAAATGAATATGACCTAATGGTATGTTAATTATTGTAGTGATGGTTTATGGAAATAATGTATGTAAATATGAATTTGGTGGAATTTAATGGTATATGACAAAGAATAGAATGATTGAAAATAAGGTTTAGTTGAATATTATTTCAAAATGATGAAATTGTTATGTGTATATGTAATATAGTAATATAGATATATAAGTATGAGCAATGATTTTAGGTTATTAGAATTTATGAATTATGCAAGTTAAAGTTGGAATCAAGTGGTAATTAGTGCATTAAATTTAATCGTTAAAAATGGAATTACGTATAATATAAATGAGATAATGAATGCCTAAATTGATGTACTTGTTATACATAATTTGAGTTTAATAATGCATTTATACTAATAAATTATAAAAGATTTATTTAGATGAATAATTGATGAATAAATGAATTTTAGTGTTTATATATATATATGACGATCTCAAATAAATGTTTTAAGTATGT
>CANXYI011347450.1:0-10409 GCA_948208565.1 Hura crepitans | reverse complement strand
TACTTCAAACAAGAAGTATACATAGTGAGGTGTTTGGGTATGGCATGATATATTTGAAGAAAAGGTAGTAATCAACAAAGGATTCACCACTTCAAATTATAGTGGGGAGTTTATCTCATAGTTTTAATGAGTAATCTTTATTCAAGAATCCTTGACCAAAGTAAGATGCCATGTGTTAATGGGATCCATAAAGGGAATTTTTGGAATAGAGGTGAAATTATTAGAATAATATGTCCATTGCTTAATTAGACATACTTAGTTAAGCTTTGAGTTGGCATAAGTCCATACTCAAAACTGGATGGGATAAAATATGGTGAAAGGAGTTTATTGAATCGTACCTGCATATAAAAAAGTTAAGTCAAACCACTTGACTTTCTAGCACTTGGGTAGTCATGATGCATGGCTAGATAACTCTCTGGACTTATATACAATTGATATATCAATTAGTGAATTGATATTAATTCAATAAGATTGAACCTATAAAGTCCCAGTTGGACTAGGACTCTAATTCACTGTGTACTGCCAAGCTATTATAGAAGCCCATAGGGTCACACACATAAAAGGACTTTCAGGAAAATTCAACGGGATTGAATGTTTTAATGATATGAGATATCATTGGAAGATGAATTAAGAAGAAGAAATGAGCAAATGGGCTTGGGACTTACTTGCAAATGAAAAGTCCAAAAAATTAGGGTTTTTGGACTTGGGCCTTGTTGAGTCCAAATTTTAATTATTCTTGCATCTAATTTTTGATAGCCTTTTAAAAGGTTTAAAAGGCCTTAAAATAGAGTAATTATTAATCTAAATAAGGCCTAGGAGTGCTACATAGGATTAGTGAAAATAAGGCCAAAGCAAATTGCACATAAGCCTATTAAAAGGCTTATACTCATAGGATAGAATAGGGCCCAATTTATAAGTCCATTCTAGTCCAACTTAGGGTAGATTTTAAGTGTTAAAATCTGACCTAAATGGGGTTTATTTATGATATAAATAAGCCTTATTGTAGTAGCCACTATGGGCACATTTTATATAGCAGAAATTGCCGCACAAAATAATTTCAAACACATTATTTCTTCTTCTTCCTTCATTCACTTAAAAATCCTACTAGCACCTAGATTTTCAAGTTGCTCTCTTCTAAGAACTTATTATGTGGATTACCTTGGAGGTGTTCCCAACTAAATATCACTATGGTTTGTGACAACCCAATGAGAAAAGTAATAGAAAAGGAAAGCTACACATTGGAATTGCGTAGAGAATTTACAATAAATTCTTATTCTGTGATTTCATCGTATATAAATTTTTTTTGTTTTTTAATTTTTTTTATGTTCCAACCTTTACTAGGGTTCCATGGATGTCTTATTTTTACTATACATAAGTCCATGGAAATCAACATGAAATGCCCATATGTCTATTTTCCATACCATTATTTAGAACTAACAAACACTTAATTTTAGCATATTACACACTTTAGGCATATATCTCATTTTTTTCTCAAATTAAGGCATCAAGTATGTTCATTCATCATATATACACACAATTTAACATGCTTACAACACATATCACTTAACATATGCCATAACTCCATTCATATAACCAAATCATCAATTTTAGGCCTCGTAGGGATTTTGGCCACTATTCAATCACTCTTAAATCATCTCATCCTTTATCATATCATCAAATTACATATAACACCTAATCATTCGTACTATAATAAATGAAATACACTAATTCCATAACATTAGCATTTATGACATGAAGCCAGACACATATTGAATGTCAACATAATCATGCAATATGCATAAGATAAGTTGAATACCCTTATTATGCGTCAAAATACATCAGTAAACCTTATATATGCCTTCTCTTTCCCTTTCTTGCTCCTTGGCTCAATTTCCTTTGCAACCATAAATAGGCTTATTATCAAAAAATTCGTAAAGAGTCAAAAGACACTTTAAAATTAAAACTGACTTAAGATACTTCACTTGGGCATCCTAGGGACCTTAGAAATATATCAACACCTAAAAATGCTTACTCAAACAAAAATTGGTCACTATTCAATCCATAACCACTCTATGAAATTCTCTCATCCTTTTCTTGATTTCCATTTCAAATGTGTTTTAAAGGTGATAAAGGGATAGATTGATGGTTTGGATATAAAGGATTTATGGTGGATTAAAGAATTAAAGGGAATAAAAAGCTTGGATGGTTTTTTTTCTAATAGTGTCGAGTTAGAGGAAAGAAAGGGAAAGATGTTAGATGCCTACTATTCATCAATTGACCATTAACTTAATTAAATTAATAAAGGGTTAAAATCTCTCTAATTGCCATATAATAGTCACCATTATTAGCCCTTTTCCCCCTTTTTTCTTTTAATTATTCCATCCCAAATTTAACCCTCAAGTAATATTCCAAATGTCCTATAAAATCATGCCAATAAGACCCATCAACCCCTAAAAACTTATGCTCAAAAATCGAGAAAAATCAAAATTAAAATCATACTTTAATCCAGACCTAATTTTAGGAAAAATACTTCTTGATATTTAAAATTCCAATTCCAATGCGAATGGACTATTTAGAATATTTAAGTATCAGGTTGTATCGATCCTAGAATTCTAAGCAAAAATGGAATATTTTACGGTTCAGTTAAAACTAGGTCACTAATCACGTGATACTATCATAAAATCTTAACTATTTTTATTAACCATCTAAATAACTTCAATTTCACTCTAAATTTTACCCAAAATTATATTATGATTAATACTTCCATTAGTTGGGTTAGTGTGACCTGGGTCTTGAGAAAGACTATTCATATCCCATAAAGTGCTATTCATAACACCAAAATTTTTTAGCATTACACTTTTTCCTTGTGTATTGTAATGTACATAACAGTAGGTCACACTCATGTATAAATATGTAGTATGAGCTTGTTTTGTCCCATGTACATATATTTCATTTAAGTTCAATTTAGACATGTAAATTAGTATGATAAATATTGTATCACTATGGTATGTATACATGTGAACTCAAATGTGTGTTGATAGTGTGATTGTTATAATTGATATGATAGCTTGATTTTGACAATGTTGATTGAGATGGATTGTGAGGACCAAATGGGTCTAGATGTTGAATTGAGATTAGGACCTTATAAAAGTTCTATTTCTATAAGTTTTATTTTAGGACAAGACATCATATAACCATTATGCTGCAAGATTTCTATCTAAGAGGGATAATTTTATTTTATATGCATACATATGTAATACATGATTATTTACATATGGGCTCAGGATAATCATAAATTGCACACATATATAACAAAGTTTAAGAAGATAATAGTGGAATTAGGTAGAATTGATTAGGATGTTATCTCTTATTCAAGCTGGCAACATTTCAATAGGAGATGTCACAATGTGCTATCTCTCATTCAGATTTGGCTACTAGGTCGAGTGAGGGGTGTCACATTAAGTGGTATCAAAGTGGGGTTTAGGCATTCCTAGGCTATATCTGATTGCCATAGGGTTTCATACACACATATATCATATGACATTACACTACTTTAGGCTGATATTTGTTCTCTAATATAGACCAAAGATGAGTGAATCCAGACAACTAGCTGGTAAGAAGGAGGTAGAGAGCCATGCTCCTATAACCATTTAGGAGCTAGCCAATTCAGAAGCCCCAATACCTAGCGATGTAGCCTAGCCTGCACCTGCCCATTCAACACAAGTGCAACCAACACTACTACAACAGATGGTAGAAGTTTTCAAACAAGTTGTTGCAGTAGTTACCCTACCTTTACCACCATTATAACAACCACCACAACCATCTCAAGCTCTCTAGAAGATATAACTGGAACATGTAAAGAAGATGGGAGCTATAGATTTCCTAGGGATAGACAAAGATGATTTTGCTATAGTAGAATACTAGCTAGAAAGGATCGATTAGATATTGGAGCAGTTAATATGCACCCTAAAAGAGAATTTTATCTATGCCACCTCACTATTGCAGGATGAGGGATACCATTAGTGAATTACAATTGTAGAGCGTAAAGTTCTAGTAGACTTAACTGAGGACTTCCTTCTATAGGAATTTAGGAAGAGATACATTATAGAGAACTATTTAGAGAATAAGAAAGGTGTAGAAGGTTTAAGAAAGGCCTCTATATTGGCATCAAACTGTAGGTAGCCATGGGTAAGATTAGGGAATTCGCTCCATTAGTCACCACAGCCTACACAGTTGAGGATATACTGAAAGAAAAGATGTAGAACTTCTAAAAAAAGATATCCTTCAATACAGGTCAAGCCAATTCTACCCCAGAAGTAGGCAAGAAGTAAAAAAGGGGCCCAGCTATATAATTATGACAAAAATCAATCCTAACTCAAAAAATCTGGGCTAACAAGGCAATTTAGGCGTCACAATAGAGACCAAACACTAGTGCATCAGTTTCTATAGCTAGGAGTGTATTACATATTTTTGTGGCACATATGAGAGGAGACATGGCGGTATTCGTTAGAGATCCATTCTAGGGGCATGTTATAGGTGTGGGTCTAAGGGCCATTACTAGAAAGATTATCCATTAAAAAATTATCTTAAGGACTTTACATAACTTTAGGTCTCATCGCCAGCAGCTACTAGAAATTAGAAGGAGAGTAAGAGAGATATATTTAGAGGGAGTCAAAAGCCCTGATCAGAGGCAAGCTAGAGGGTAGAGGCTAAGGCTCCCTCATGTCAATATGTTATTGTAGAGAAAATAAATTGGGGATAAGAGTAGTTTAGTGCTTGGGAGTCAACATCTGGCCTCTACACTAAGACCTTTAATCTTTTATACTAGAAAGATTCAAAATTAGATCTTATTTATGCCTCAATAATATGCCTTCCTTTTATGTTATAGCATTTATCAATCCCTTGTTAAGTAAGCATGCATTGTAATTGAAACATTCATTTCACCTTTTCACGTAAAGAAAGTAACTTGTGATATTTAAAGTGTACAACAAACATAGTATATTGTACATCTAGAAATTGGGTTATTGATTAATTGTGGTGTGACTTGACAACTACCTGTAATTCTATAGAAATTAGCAGTAATTGCCCAACTCATATCTCTAAGAGATTGGCCTTTAATAAAATACATTTTTATTGTGACTTTTGATTAAGGAAAACTCAAAACAATTTTATTAAGAAAATGCCAATTAATTAAGTAGAAAATCATTAATGTGAGTTTAGGCTTTTAGGTCGTGTAAAATAAGTCGTTAAACTATCTATTACAACCTAAAATAATCAATAGAATTAAAGGGTATAGAACCAAAACAAGATAACGTGAAATATAAAAGTGACCCCATCTTTACATTGTGAGGTCTATGCAAACTCAAGAAAACTCCAACATATGTTCGTGTGATTGATACCTATAGGAATGATTAGGTCTATATGGGCTCTTTATTTGGCCAAATTGGTCGCTTACAAACAACTTAAATAACAAATTAGAAATAATGGATAAAAGTCCATAAGGACCTCGAGAAAGGATAAGCTTGCAAACATAAATGAGTCATGGTGCTTATTTTGAGATATTTATCAATGCAAATAACATAGATTTACCAACCATAAGGACACATAAATGAACATATGTGAAGACTCAAGGTTACAAACATATGTCCACATGAACTACAGTCCTCATGAGAGGGAGTCCGTGATGATAGCAAGCAAAGATAGGTATGCATGGAACCTAATCATCCATAAGGACTACATTCCTAATAAGAGGGAGTTCATGCAAACTCTATATCAATTCTATGATACTAATGGTGCTTATATATTAGGCATATGACATAACAATGCATGCATGCATAAATATGGTAGATATCAAACATGATTCATAAGAATCGATTAGAACAGTATTAGCTTACGGTCCATATGGACTCAAAATTACATACAAATCAATATACTTAGTCTATATAGATGTAAACATGCTCAACAATAGGTCCGTGCATTTAGAGTTAAGATAATAGAATAATTGTAACATGCCAATAGTCAATTATATATGATACAATGCGATAATGACCTAATCCGATGACCAATATAAGGATTATCAAAGATCACCTCCTTCTTAGTCAATCATGGGAGATCATGGGTCCACATAATCAGTATAGATATATGTAACATGTATAGTAGGAGGCCTTAGATCTTAACTTGTGAATGAGTTTTCAAGTAACAACACAAAATGTAGGATTTTAGAAGGATAAATAATTTTGAGTGTGGGCTAATAGGACTAATAGAGTGAATCCTAGTTTGAGTTCTCTCCTAAACTCATGGAGGGTAGTGTTTGGCTATTTTGAAATTGTCTCCTTAAAGAATGCCTAAAAGATCCTTAAATCATACCTTAGAAGGATATTTATAGGCTTAAGGTAGTAGGTCTACCATCTATAAGGGAATTGGAGTCCTTTTAGGATTGGGAGATAGAGTCTGAATAAGAAGTTCATGCTTTTAGAAGCTTTTGTGTCAGCAAGTCTGTTTGGACTTAGATTGCTTAGTTTTTGTGAACCTAGGTTGCATGCTTTCTCACTATTCTATAGGCTTTGGGCTAGGTTTGAGTTAATCTATACGGATATGAACTTGGACTTGTCTAAGCAGACCATGGGCCTTAGGCTTGATGAAGTCTAGTTAAGCTGGTACATACCTAGGGGTGTGGTGTCCACATAGACTGGTGACATGCTAGTCCATATGAACGAGTCTTCTAAGGAACTTGCAAAGTTGCTTAATAGCCTATCTCTAGTTATCATCATAGGCTAAAAGGGGTAAGGCATTTACAGTTGCCCCACTTTGGTGTGTGCTGTGGAAATGCAGAAAATTAAACAGTACACAATAAAGTACTTGAGTTTGAGATACTTACCTTATTATGAGACTACATCAAATGCAAATACCTACCTCACGTAGATGAAATTTGGAAGTGGATTTGCTTGTTAGGCTAAACTTGATAGTGTTTGTGGATTGGCTTTTTAAGCTAGACCTAATAGTGTTTGTGGATTGGCTTGTTAGGCTAAATGATAATGCTTATGGATTGGCTTGTTATGCTGAACCTAATAGTGTGATTGGATTAGGCATTGAATCCATTTGACTTCATATTGGGACATTGAGTCGAATTCAATTGATTGTGGATTAGGACATTGAGTTGAATTCAATTGATTTTGGATTGGGACATCGAGTTGAATCCATAAATTCATATTTATTTGATTTAGGAAGGAGGTAATGCACTTGGTGTTCCATGAATTGTGGATAAAATCCCATGATAATGTTAAGGTGATGGTCAAATTGGCATGGGCCTAAATTTAAGAAATTAAATCCTAAGGAAAGGATGGGTAATTAATGTGTAATTTAATCCTAAGAGGAAGATAGGTATATTCCTTATAAAAATGAATAGGTCTGTTCCTTATAAAAATGAAAAATAATTGTGAAAGTTTTATTTTTGCAATTTATTAAATTAACATGAAGCTGAATTCAATGAGAATACAATATTGAATTAACTTTGAAGAAAGTGTTACGAATTAGTGTGTAACTAAATTTGTTTGGACAAATAAAGATATTAAGCAATTATTGCTGACATATTCCCTTAATGGAAGGGGAAGTTTGGCATTCAAGGCAAATAAACCACACTTCTTAAAGGTTGTTCTTTAAGAGAAAACTTTAGGGTTACCATAAAGATTAACTCAAAGAAAGGGGTACTAAGGAGGATTTTGAAAACCTCAACAAAAGGAAGAAGTTATGGGTTGCTTCTTTTCTTAAAGGAATAGGGCTATTAGCACCATTTAGATAATTTATGCTAGCAATTGTGGATAGAGAACATTGAGTTTAGATGCCTAGTTGAAGTTTTTCATGATCTTTAAGACAAGATTTGCCAATAACTAATCTTTCATGAGATTTTATTTCATTAAGTCATGGTATGGAAACTTTTAATGATAAAATAACATCTCATAGAGATTTTGTTGGAAGCAATCAAATGTTTCCAGGAAGATTTAGAAATGAAGGTTGAATTTATTAGTTTAAAATGGAATTAAATAGATTGACCCATTTTGTCTCTAAAGTTGAAATAACACATTTTTTTTGAGTTTGAAAGTATTTTCCAAGGGTTAGAAAATGTTTACAAAGATGAAAACATGTGGTATTTGGCTAAAATTGATGCTGAATCCAAATTATTGACTCAAAGGTTAAATGAAAATGGATTAATATGTTTTATTTTTTATTTAAACAAAATTTTATCTATTTTATAGGCTCAAAAGCTAAATAGAAGGAATGGACTGATCCATTGGTAATGTATGGTGATGAGTTTTAACAAAAGCAATGGAAAGGAAATCATTTTAGATCCATTGACTGAAAATGACCCATATAGTTTCTTGCAAAATTTATTCTTTTATATTCTCTCATTTGAGTACAAATTTCATTAAATTTTAAACTCTATTCTCATTTTAACATTAATTTGATGATTTTCACATTTTTTTGTGGTCATGTTTTTAGGCACCTCGAACAAATAAAGACAGTACGAATCAAAGGTGCATGAGCTTATGTAAGTCCATGCAGATGATATATAGGGTGGATGATGGACAAAGTGTCAAATTGGTCCATGTGGATAAAATTAGGGTCTATGCAAGTGATCCATACAAACGTCAGTTTAGTGATGAAAAGGTAGGGGCATAAGTCCGTGTGGACATGACTAGTAAGGTCTGTGCAAACTTATCATGATAAAAGAAAAATTATCAAGCTTTATCTCTTGTTTTAGTTTATGCATTTCAATTTTTCTCTTCCACTTTCTTTCCTCTAGCACCCCATGGCTTCCCCTCAGTATTTCAATGCTTTTTCTCTAATTCTTGACACACATATGGTCACCGATGAGACTTTGGTGATACTACTTGTAGTGCTGATAATTTAACTATCTCCTCCCTCATCTCCTCTCTAGGTAGAGGACATTACTATACCCATTTTAGAAGGTTTCATGCCTTCCCTAAAGGTTAACAAATTGAGGAACATGGCTCCAGTGAATAGAATCCCGTTCGGTGCATCGACACCGATCTAGCGATTCATGCATGTTCTAAGATATATCCCTAGGTTAGTTTCTTTATCTTTCAACTTTGATTTGGGTTTTTGGGTGGGGTTTTTTTTGTCATCTTCCTCCTTACATCTGCTCTCAAATGCGATACATTTGTGTGGACTTAGTTTGCTTCGAGCTGACTTTGTTCGTGTGGACTTATATTGGGACCAATTTTTTTAGAACTTTTAAAATAGAATGATGAGTTGTTCTACAGGTGGTAGATTAGGCAATCTATACAGACTAGTTATGGCACTTTTTGGAGTCTATGCAAACTTTATACTGCCTATGTGTGAAGGCCATGCAGACCTATGATGCTTATTTCTATGTTTTCTGATGTTTTGTGGTTTATTAGTGATTATTGAGTTTGCTGCTTGTGTGTGGCCCATGCAGACTGAGGTTTTCTTGGTCTGTATGGACCCCCTTTTTGAATTTTTACTTATCATTAGTCCATGAAGACAATGTAGTGGACTTATTTATATAGGTCCATATAGACTTTGATGTGTGTGATTCTTAGTCCATACGGATGTAAGTTGGATCTTACTTACCTATATTCTACCTCTTCTTACAGACATGCCTTAAATGTAGGAGTACTTTATCAAGGCTGCAACAATGGTATGCCTCATTGCCCATGCAAGTGAGAGATCAGGTGCATGCTATGAGTTTCTAGACTTTCATTGACCATTTAGTGGGAGGTGACTTTTATCGAGATCTTCAAGCTTTTAGAGCTCTGCTTGATAGGTGGATGGATACAACTCACACCTTTCACTTGCCAGTTAGAGAACTGACTATCATGCCATTTTACTGGGCATACATTACTAGGGTGCCATACATAAGTTATGCTATTGCCTTTGATGCAAGCTAACAAGTTCTTACTCTTCTCTGAGAAGTAAGGAGCTTGCTAGGCTTCATGCCTCAGGATTGCTTGAGTAATATCCTTTGCATAAACTTAGATAAGAAGTGGGCTAAAGCTACACCACTACTAAGCTTGAGGTAGACCTGTATGCTCAGTGCTTTATTTCATATATGTTGGGTATAATGTTGTTTGCAAATGCCAATAGCAATGTGAGCTGGTGCTTCTTACCCATGTTGAAGTAGATAGATAGCATCAATTCCTAGAACTAGTGTTGTTCTTTATTGGGTTAGATGTACAGGAGCCTAGACATTGCAATTCATATGAAAAAGAGCCATTGATTTGTTCAGGGCTTTGTCTCTAGTGTTTTGGTAAGTGCTTATCACTTTTACCCATTATTTCTTAGTTACTTAGTTGTTTTTAAATCCTAACATCATTTTGCATAGGTTTGGATGTATGAACTTCACTTGTTGCCTCATCTGTGTGAGCTGG
>CANXYI011347288.1:0-13485 GCA_948208565.1 Hura crepitans | reverse complement strand
TCTCACCCTAGGTATGTGGACTTGACTTAATTGATGAATGCCATGTAGTCTTACATGTTTTGGTATGCAAACGTATCTAAGGAAATGGTGTAACTTAGGGTTGGACATGGAATTGATGTAAATAAATGGTGTTATTGTGTTAATGGCATGAAAATAATATTGCATACAAGATTTGGGTGAAAGAAACCAAGTGTAAGTGTGTGTGCTATGTGTGGCCGAATGATGTGCATAAATGGCATGCCATGCGTAGTCATGTTTATGGCATGCTAGGCATGGTATTGACATGGAAATGAAGTGTAAGACTCATGCTAAGAATGTGAACAATAATAATAAGATGTATAGAATGGTAGCTTGAGAAATAGTGACCTAAATGGATGCATAATGTTGACATAAGTAATATATGGGAAATGGTGATCACATATATGCATGTAATGGCATGATGATGATAAATAGGTCGATGGTATTTATAAGATGAAATGGTTACAACAACAATGAATTTATGATTGAGATGCTTAGAGATATAGAAAGCACAATTCTTGGAAAATGAGCAAATAGATAATAACCTACGCTAAAAATGACCAAATTTATAGTAACCTTATGAAAAATGACCTAAAATGGGAAAATGTGTGCAATTGTGTGCGAAATGCATATGGGTGTTGTTAATGACATGACATAAGGTGAAAGATGAATAGTAACTATATAAGGGAGTAATGAAAAGTAAATTGGCCCATCAGTTAGACACCCACTAAATGGATTGATCGGACAACTAGGTAATTAGCAGCTACTAGGCAGGTTGGTCGTTCTAGGGCCACTATTGTTTGATGTGATAGTGGGTGTAGCCACTAAGGGTCTGAGGTTGAACCATATACACTTGGGTATTAGGAGGTCCACTTGGGTTTATCCCTACTACCCATTAGCTTCATGTGGATATTAGGAGGTCCTATAGGGTTGATCCCTACCATTTACCCATGTTGTACTGGAGATATTGACTCAGGGTATTGGGAGGTCCCACAGGGCTAATACCTATGATCCCACTTGTAGATATTAGGAGGTCCATGAACTAATTCCTACTATCTACCAGTCTAGTATTGGGAGGCCTATTGACTGATCCCTGCTATTAGACTAGGAAGGTGTAGCTACCAAGATCCAAAATATAGGCCACTGCATAAGATAGATCCTGCTATCTGATGTCTTAATGTGTACTCTATCTATTATGGGCCTAAATAATAATGGACTTAAAAAAAATCCATTTGACAATTAATAATAGCAATTACATAAAATACATGAATTTGAATAATTAAGCTTATCAAATGGTGTACAATTAGTTACTTGTATGACAAGGCACTGTAAGGCATAGTGCATAATTGGTACCTAGTCTGATAAACTTGCATGGAAATGATTATAATGTCTGTGTATGTATACATATAATCTTAAATGCATGTTTGCATTCATGACATGAATTTATTTTGTAACTCCACCACTGAGTGTATACTCAGTGTGTCAGTGTTCTGATGTGTATGACAAAAACATGGTTGCTATCTAGCTTTATCAGTGTAGTGTAGCTATTACTGAGTCCCTTTTTGGTATATATTTTTATACTCTTTTGATCATGTTATAGAATGCACTCATGTATATTAGGGTTTAGAGTTAGCTAGTGGATGTATATTATGGATGATTATAAGATATTTTGAAGGCTCTGTGTAAACCTGAACTTTTAATGGATACATATATATGCCTATTTAGTTGTTGGATAACTGTGGGTCTAAGACCCTATGATTGTTGTGTGATTTTGTAGTTAATGATTGATTTGGAAGACCAAAAGGGTCTAGGAGTTGATGGTTGAGTTTGGAATGTTATAGAAGTGCTTTTTATTGAGGAAAAATTTTTGTTTTTCACTTGGGTAACCGTTATGCTATCTAAAATTCTATAAAATGAATAACAGATGTAAATAGGTGGTTTATCATGCTAAAATGGGTAGCATTAGAAAGTTACACAGTAATAACCACTAGTCAGTCAAAGCATGATAATAAAGTGGAATATGTCATAAGTATTAAATGAATGAATAGTGGGGTAATTTAAGGATGGGTAACCTATGGAAAGTAGCACGCTTTGTTTTTTTTCCTTTGGGAACAGCTAGGGGGTGCTACATTTAGTGGTATCAAAGTAAGTTTAGGCATTCCTAGGCATACTATACATAAGTGCAAAGGTCTAGGATTTTGTATTTAGGTTAAAGTTACACTACATGAAGCTGATAAGTTATTTTCTATATAGTGATATGCGATGAGTGAATGGACCCCTCCAGAGCGGGGTAAAGAGGTGGCTAGTCATGCTCATAACACCATCCATGTCTAAGAGGTGAATGCAGCCACACTAGAGTAGAGTGATGCTGCTAACCAAGCATAACTATGGCCACAACCATAGCCTCAACCTTAGGCCTTACCAACACTGTTGCAACAGATAGTAGAGCTGCTAAGGCACACTACTGCTTTACCACCACCTCCATCGCCAGCTTCAACTCCTTTAACACCTCTACTAGCCCTATTAGCAATGCAAAAGACTTACTTAGAGAGGGTGAAAAAGATGGGGGTAGTGGATTTTCTAGGTGCACAGGAGGACAATGCTGTAAGAGCTAAGTATTAGTTAGAGAGAACAATGAGGATTTTGGAGCAGTTGGATACACAGAGGAAGAAAGTTTAAAAGGTGCTATCTCTCTCCTTCAAGAGGAAGCTTTCCACTAGTGAGACACAATAAAGAGAATGAAAGCAGTGACAAAGCTTACTTGGGAGTATTTTTTGAAGGAGTTTTACAAGAGGTATATTCTAAAATCTTATAAGGAGAAAAGGAGATAGGAATTTTTTTGACTTAAAACAGGGGTGGAGGTCAGTGTCTGAATATGAGAAGGTCTTCACTCACCCAAGTAGATATGCTGAGGAGTTCTTACCTGATGAGGAAGAACATTAAAAAAGGTTCAAAAAGGGCCTCAATGTTAAGCTGTAGATACAGATTGCCACTACTAAGATTAGAGACTTTTCAAAGTTTATAGTTATAGCTTATGACATGGAGGTTATGATGCAAGAAAAGAAGGAGTTGTTTCAGAGGAAGTGACCCTTTACTGCTAGTCAGATGAGTTCAGCTCCATTAGATGGAAAAAGATAAAGGGAGTTTTACCCTAGTTAGCAATCTCAAAGATAGATGGGACAATAGTCCTAGAGGAAGGCTACACCTTAGAAGTCAAGTCAGGCCATCCCTCTAAGGCCTCGACCATCACAGTAGGCCTCAAGTGCTCTAACTTCCATAGCTAGAAGTGTACCTCTAGCATGCGGGAGCTGTAATAGGAGACACTTGGGGCAGTGCTAGTAGTGTAGGTAAGGAGAATGCTTCATATGTCGAGCTAAAGACCATTTTCAGGGGGAGTGTCCTTAGAGACAACTCTAGGCTACACAGACCCAGGCATCAACTATAGCAGCATGCGATAGAGGATCGATAGGAATAGTTGAGTACTAGTCAGAAGACAAGGTTAGAGGCTAGAGCTCAAACACTATGCTATCTATGCCCGGGAGGAAGTTGAAGCACCAGACATTATTGCTAGTACTTTTTTACTTATTTGATGCACTTTTCTTCAAATTAATTGATCTTGGTTCCACACATTCCTATATTTACACCACACAAGTATGAGATATAGGACTAGAACCAGAGTCTATAGATTTAGACATCTAAGAGCAACTCAATTGGGCAGAGTGTGACTGTATATATAGTTTATAGACACTGTTCTCTAATAATTCAAGATCAAACATTTCTAGCAAATCTGATAAAACTTCCCTTTCATGAGTTTGATGTCATACTGGGTATAAACAAGCTGACAAAACATAAGGTAGTGATTGATTGTGAGAGAAAAAGGTTGAGTTTGCAGACGATAAATAGACAAGAGGTGACAGTTATAAGAATAAAAAATTCCTTATCCAATATCATTTTAGACATTATAGCCAAGCCACTAATTCAAAAGGGATGTGAATCATTCTTAGCTCATGTGGTAGATATAAATTACCATATTACCTAACCTTAATCAGATACTTATAGTATTAGAATTTCCTAATGTATTTCTAGATGAACTACTAGGATTACCACCATATCAAGAATTGGACTATGAGATTAAGGTATATCCTAGCATAAACCTAGTGTTCATTACACGATATAGGATGGCACTGGCAGAGTTAAAGGAGTTAAAAGTGCAATTACAAGAATTGCTAGATAAAGGCTTCATCAGGCCTCGTATCTCACCTTGGGGAGCACTCGTAATGTATGTGAAAAAGAAGGATGGGTGGCTTTGGTTATGTATCGATTATAGGCAATTAATAAAGTGATAGCCAAAAATAAATATACATTGCTTAGAATTGATGATCTCTTTGATCAATTGCTAGGTGCTAGCATCTTTTTCAAATAGATTTGAGGTCAGGATATCAATAGTTGTGGATGAAGGAGAATGACATCCTTAAGATTACCTTTAAGATTTGATATGGGTATTATGAGTTTCTAGTGATGCCATTTGGGCTCACTAATGCCCTAGAAGCCCTTGTACACCTAAAAAAGTAGATCTTCAAGCCTTATCTAGATCAATTTATCATGATGTTCATAAATGACATCTTGGTGTATTCCAAGACTTAGGAGGAACATGAGCAATACCTTAGGATTATATTGTAGACCTTGAGAGAGAGGCAGTTGTATGCTAAACTGAGTGAATTTGA
This sequence comes from Hura crepitans, assembly GCA_948208565.1. NCBI lineage: Eukaryota > Viridiplantae > Streptophyta > Magnoliopsida > Malpighiales > Euphorbiaceae > Hura > Hura crepitans. The sequence goes on along the minus strand of CANXYI011347288.1, from coordinate 8,743 downwards.
GTTTTGGTTGGAAGAAGTAGCTTTTCTGGGTCACATTCTATCAGCTGAGGGTATTAAAGTGGACTCGAGTAAGGTTAAAGCTATACTGGTATGGAATCCTCTTAGGAATAGATAGAGATTCAAAGTTTCCTAGGATTAGCAAGATATTATTGGAGGTTTGTGAAGGGTTTCTTGATGATTATAGTTCTACTGACACGACTGATAAGAAAAGATGTGAAATTTGAATGGGATGATAAATGTTAAGCTAGTTTTGACAAATTAAAAGAATATTAATAGAGGCTCCTATTCGTACTCAGCCTAAACAAGGGAAAGAGTTTATGATATATAGTGATGCCTCACATAATGGACTTGGTTGTGTTTTGATGCATGAAAGCAAGATAATTGCATTTGCCACTAAGCAATTGAAGCCTCACGAGAAGAATTACCCCACACATGATCTAGAATTGGTTGCTATTGCATTTGCATTGAATATGTGGAGACATTACTTGTATAGAGAAAGGTGCTACATTTATACTGACCATAAAAGTTTGAAGTACCTGCCCACACAGAAGGAATTAAATCTCTAGTAATGACGATGGATGGAGTTAATAAAGGATTATGATTATTTGATCGACTACCATCTAGGAAAGGCAAATGTGGTTACAGATGCTTTAAGTAGGAAACTTATTGCAACCCTGAAGCTTATGTATGCCAAAGTGGAGTACATAGTAAAAAATGCAATTTTTGCTAAAATACAAGTTAAACCTAACTATAAGTAGCAAATAAAAGAGGCCTAATTGAGAGATGAATAGATGGTGTAAACCATAAGTAATGTCAAAGAGGGAAAGACTATAGGGTTTGAATTAGGTGATAATTGAAACTTGTACTATCAGAGCAGGTTGTGTGTACTCAAAGTATATGGATTGAGAATGTAAATCTTAAAGAAGGCTCATAAAGCTCCATACTCCACGCACCTAGGAAGCACAAAAATGTATCTTGATTTAAAACCCCCATATTGGTGGCCAGTAATAAAGCGAGAAATAGCTGAATTTGTAGCTTGGTGCTTAACTTGTCAACAAGTGAAATTTGAACACCAGGTTACCTCTAAATTGTTACACTCGATAGCAATCCTATAATAGAAATGGGAGAAGATCACCATCGATCTTATAATGGGGTTGCTACTGACTAGAAGTAAATATGATGTTGTATGGGTGAAAGTGGATCGATTAACGAAAGTAGCTCACTTTATTCCGGTAAGGATGGATTATTCCTTAGAGAACCTAGCTCAACTTTATATTTATAAGATTGTACGGTTACACAAAGTACTAGTAGCCATCATTTCAAATGGAGACCTAAGGTTCACTTCTAGATTTTGGAAGAAGCTATAGGAAGCATTGGGTACTTAATTGATATATAGCATAACATTTCACCCTCAGATACATAGACAATTGAAACGGATGATATAAGTGTTGGAAGATATGTTGCGTAACTGTATAATAAATTTTAGAGGCAATTGGATCAATATCTATCATTGGCTGAGTTTGCCTATAATAATAGCCACCAAGCCAAATTAGGAATGGCAACTTATAAGGCATTATATGGTAGAAGGTGCAGAACTCCCCTTTATTAGAGTGAAGTGGGTGAAATTAAGATTATCGGATCTGACTTGATCAAAGATGTGGAAGAGAAGGTTAAGATTACAAGCAAAAGATTGAGAGCTGCCTCGAACCAACATAAATCATTTGAAAATTTGAAAAGGAAAGACATTGAGTATGAAGTCAGTGAATGTGTGTTCTTGAAAGTGTCGCCATGGAAGAAGATGCTCAAATTTGGTAAAAAGGGGAAACTCAATCCTAGGTTCATTAGTCCTTACAAGATTATAGAACGTGTGGGACCCTTGGCTTATAGATTGGCATTGCCTTTTATGTTGCAACAAATTCATGATGTATTTCATGTATTGATGTTGAGGTGATATCGATCGAATCAATCACATGTGATAGCTACAAAGGTGATACAAGTACAACCAGACTTAACATATGAAGAAGAGCTAATACAGATTGTGGCTAGAGAAGTCAAGCAATTAGGAAATAATTCAATCCCTCTAATAAAGGTGCTAAAGAGACACGACAATACCACAAAAGCCATATAAGAGAGTGAAGAGTAGATGAAGGCCTAATACCTGCATCTTTTTAGAACAGGTAATTTTGAGGACAAAAATTCTTAAGAGGGTAAAAAGAGCATAGTTTATATAGGATGTAATGCATGGGATTGATAAAAATAAGAATATTAGATGGCATATTATTTGGGCACTTTTAGATTGAGATTCTCAATCCCTAGTGGAGTAGCCATTGAAGATAAAAAAATGTATTTTACATCGGGGATAAGATTGGTTTAGTTTTTAGGAGTTGCCAACTGTCCTTTACACTAGGTCCTCTAATCTTCTATACTAGAAAAGTTTGAATTTAGATCTTATTTATGCCCTAATAATATGCCTTCTATGTATATTGTAATGTTTATCAAACCCATATGAAGCAAGCATGCATTATATTTAAAGTAGTTACATCACCTTTTTATGTATAAAAAGTAAAGTGCAGTATTGAAAGCATACAACAAAGTATATTGTACATCTAGAAATTGAGTTATTCATTAGTTGTTATTTAACCTGACAATTACATATAATTCCATAAGAATTAGCAGTAATTACCCAACTCCCTTCTCAAGGAGATTGGCCTTATTAAAATACACTTTTATTGTGACTTTTGATTAAGGAAAACTCAAATCCATTTTATTAAATGAGTTACTAACTTCCTTATACAACCAAAAAATAAGGAATGAAATAGACATAATACAAAATCAAAAGAGAATTGTCCATAGCATAAAGTTTGTCCCCCCTATGCCACATTAGGTCTATGTGGACTCCATAAGGCTTCAAAATATGTCCATACAGATTGAGGCCAGTGATAAACTAGGTCCATTCAGACTTTTTACTTTAAGCAGATTAGTTACTTGCAGCCATCTCAAAGAAACTGGTCATAAATAACAAACAATAGCCATTGAAGACCTAAAAAAGGATATTGTCATTAGGTAATATAACACGAATATTAATAAGCCATGAGTCATGTCATGAAGTGACATATGCATTACTATTCATGGATGATACACATTGCATGTGTTAAGTAGATTCGAGGTCATAGATATACATCCACATGGACAAACCCAACCTAGGTTTATACTTGCCCAATCCTCTATGCCAAGCCAATGACCTAAGGTCCGCATAGAACAAGCCTATGCCCTGTCTATAAGGACTAAACAAAAACATAGCCCTATGCCCATGGATTAGTGAGAAAACCCACTTAGATCTACACGAACCAAGTAGTTAGGGTCTATAAGGACTTGTTGATGGAATCTTCTAAAAGCATATGATTCCTATCTAGATGATGAATCATAGTCCTAGATGGGATATCTACACTCCAAAGGCTATAAATACTCCTTTTAGGGTGTGAAAGAAGAGGAGCAAGCTTAGATGATCTTTAAGAACAATGTTTTGAGCATCTGAAAGATCAATTCCATGAGTCCAAGAGAGGACTCTGACTAGGATATGATCTACTAGTCCATTAGCCCCTACTTAAATCATTTTCCTTCTAAATCTCTACACTTTGTGCCATTATTTATGAGTTCAATCACAAGGTAAGATCTGAGGCCTCCTATTTTATGTTCATACTATTTTTATACACCTAATATCTCTAAAGATTGATCACAAGTGAGGTAATTCTATGTAATCCCCACTTTGATCATGGAAGTAGGTCATCGTTTCAAGTTGTTTGATATTGTACAATTGATTGTCATTATGTTACAACTATTATATAATTTTCATCCTAATCACACGGACATATCTATAAGCATAATGAAGTCTGCATGAACTAACTTCATTGATGTGCGCATGATTTGCCATCTGCATGAACTTATATTCGATAACAGTATCTTATGTCTTATATATCAGATTCTCATGTATTATGTTTATTACATGGATATGCTTGTATGATATTGCCATGTGTAGTTATTCCATTTGCTTATGTGTATATTCTTGACTTGCTAGAACTATTGTATGTCTGTACAGACTCTCTCTAATGAGGAATATAGTCCATATGGATGGTCCTATTTTGCTCTATTAATTTCAACTTCAAGTTCACATGAACTCCCTATCATAAGGAACGTAGTACACAGATATATATTTATTATATGTTTTTGCCTAGTTATGTAATCCACATGCACCTTATCTCATAAGGAACATGGTCCACATAGACAACTTGGCTTCCTCTATGTCTATCTCTATTTGTAGTCTGCACTAACTCTCTCTCATTGTGAAAACAATCTACATGGACGTATATCTATTACCTCAAATCTGCATAACACATTTAATGTGTATCATCTATGAACAGTAATACATCCTCTCACTAGGAACGTGGTCCACACGGATGACTTGTTTTCATATATGTCTGCTTCTATTTGTAGTCTGCATAAATTCCCTCTCATAGGGAAAATAGTCCGCACCAATGTATCTCTATGATCTCAAATCTACATAACACATTCAATGTGTACCATCAATGAACAATAATGCATAAGTCACTTTATGACATAACTCATGGCTCATTAATATTTATGTTATATTACTTAATGACATTATCCTTTTTGAGGTCCCTATAGGCTATTGTTTGCTATTTATCACCTATTTCTTTAAGATGGCTGCAAGTGACTAATCTGCCTAATATAGGAAGTCCGAATGTACCTAGTTTATCATTGGCCTCAATCTTTATAGACATATTCCAAAGCTTTATCGAGTCTACATGGACCTGACATCACACAGGTAAGACCAACATTATGTTATGGACCATTCTTTTTTTATTTTGTACAATGTCTATTTCATTGCTTATTTTTGGGTTGTAACAGGTAGTTAATAACTCAATTTACATGACAAAGACTAAATCTCATGCTAAAATGGTTTTCTACCTAATTAATTCATTTCTTCTTAACAAAATAAATTTGAGTTTTCATTAATCAAAAGATACAATAGAAGTATATTTTAATAAAGCCCAATCTCCTTAAGATAGGAGTTGGACAATTGCTGCTAATTCCTAATGAATTATGGGTAATTGTCAGGTCAAATAATAGCTAATGAATAGCTCAATTTCTAGATGTACAATATACTTTATTATATGCTTTAAATACCAAACTTCTTATACATAAAAAGGTGACATAATTACTTTAAATATAATGCATACTTCCTTGATACAGGATTGATAAATGTTACAATATACAAAGAAGGCATATTATTATAGCATCAAAAAAATATGAATTTTAAACCTTTCTAGTATAGAATATCAAAAGTCCTTTTGTAGAGGCTAGGTAGAGACTCCCAAACATTAAACGACTCTCGTCTCTAGCATAAAATACATTATTTTCTTTACACACATCGACTTGGAGTTAGAAAGAAAGCAAGGGAAGCAAAGGAGATAAAGCATGAACTAGCTAAAGGGCTAAATCAGAGGTAAGTTAGAGGAATAAAGCTAGGGCATTAGCTCGCCAATATGCTATCCTAGCTTGAGGGGAGATGGACTTTCCAAATGTGCTTGTAGGTACTTTCTACTTCTTTGATTAATTTATTTTGGCATTAGATGACCCGGGGTCCACACACTCTTAAGTTTTTACCATAATAGCATAAGATAAGGATTTCAGTTGGAATCTCTAGACGCTGAAATCATTGTTAGTAACCTTATAGGGCAACATGTGATAGTGAATAAAGTACATAGGGATTGTCCTTTAGCTATCCATAGACACGTCTTTCTTACCAATCTGATTAAACTACCTTTCAATGAATTTGATTTCAAACTAGGGATAGACTAGTTATCCAGGCATAATGCCATAGTGGATTGTAGATAGTAGAAGGAGATGAAATCATAGTTGTGACACCCCTAACCAGATCCAATTGCTGGATTCAAATGAGAGATTGCACATTGTGACACCTCCTACCCGAACCATTAACTAGTTTCACCGTTATCTTCCTTACTACCCTATTATGCATGTCTACATCATTAACATCCTAGGCCTAAATGTAATTTAGACCTAAGTAATAGACCTAAACATACACTATATTACTCTTTTATTCTGAGAAAAATTCGAAAGCATAACAGTTGCTCGGTAGCATGTCCTGAAATAAACTGATGAAAATAACACTTTTATAAACTTTCCAATCTCAAACACTATCATCTGTGTCCTTCTAACCTTATAAAATCATTGACTATAACACACAACAACATAAGCCACATTATAGTGATAACACATATCATAGTCTTAATACTCACTATTTTGGGCACATATCATATGATATCATACATTACTAGTATTCGGTGATTTATATTACATAAATAATATATTTGATAAACTATACATATACATCACTATGATGGACCCATATCCTACCTATACACATATGAGTGCCAATAACTTTATTTACATCAAATAAGAGATATGCTAAACTATACCAAATTTAAAAGTTGTTTAGGTTGCACTACTATCTTAAGGCTAAACTTGAAGCTAGATCTATCTATGACTAACACATCAGAAAACACAATGCACCAAGCTTAACACTTGGTGGTGTTTTCAATAAAATATGCACAGATATGCACTTGCACTTATGCCAAGCATGCAATTTCATGACCTTAAGTCTTATACTAGTTACATGATTCATTTTACCTATCATCTTTTAGTTGAACATTTTATATCATCATGTTATCATTATTTGTTAACATCTATTTTACATCATTTAAGTATAATAATTCCTTATCGGTAACTAATGTTATAGTCCTGTAATTACTTACCAACAATAGGTTTTATCTATATTATTTATGACACTCAACTTATTCACTTATGGTTATTTTGGATTTGGTTCATGCAATTAAGTTATAATTATTAATTGATTTTATCCGATTATGTGCATGTAAGGATTTACTATCCACTTATTATTTTGCATTAAAACTTTAGCCCATGAATTTATTATCCACTTATTATCTTTTATTCAATCTTTAGCCTATATCTGATAGGCATATATCTAAATACTAGATATTAGGATCACATTGTGCAGTTGCCCACATTTTAGGACTTCATGCTATTGCACTAGTAGGTAATGTGTAGTGGTCCTATTGAACCTCTCGGTGTTCACACCTGCTTATTATTATGTGTAGAATTTTTGTAGGACCTCCCAATAATTGTACTCACATGAAATAATAAAATAATATCAACATAATCAATATATAGGTGTGCAGTGATCCTACTAAACTTCTTTATGTCTACACCAGCATAAGATGTGTAATGGTTCAGTTAGACATCCTAAGGGCTGCACCTGCATGAAATAAGCAAATTCAATCAAGTAATAATATCATAAATATCATTGACATCGAAATGTCCTTATTACTACTACATTCCTTAGTTGACCGATTAACATGTCTTGTAATGCCCGAAATACCATCGTTTGAGGAATAGTAACCCTCAGCTTGACATAGTGGTGTTCAGAACATTAAAGAGTAACTTACTGGAAGATAGGGATTTTGGTTAACCGAACTTTGACTGACAAAAAAGTGATGAAAAATGATGAATTAAAAATTTTAGCAGAACCAGTAAATCATTTTAGGCTGAGAACTAATGAATAGTGACCTTAGTTGGTGTTATGCCGGGATAGTTTCGAGAAGTACCTGGATGGACTTGAAAATATCATACCCTAAAGCTCAAAAATTCCACTAAGTATGACAGAGATGTAATTTTAATTTTCGCAGGTCATTAAACATTTTTTTGAATATTTTATTTTAAAAAGTGAATAGTGTCAAAAAGTCCACTATTGAATTTTGACTTCAAATTTTACATAGGCCTTAGTGACACTAATCGAGGATTTTTAAAACTAAATTGAATATTTTTGGAGGTCCAAAGAATATTTTATGAATTTATGAAGTTTAAAATGGCATAGAGTGAATAGTGACCCTAGCTCCCGGAGATATTTTAGGCTAAAATTTTGTGGGACCCTTAATGAATTTAATCGTGGATTTTTTGAACTAGAATTATTATTTTTGGAGGTTTAGAGAAATTATTGTTAATTTTCAAAGTTTAAAACAAAATAGAATTAATTTAGGCCGTCCAATCGACACATAGCGCGGTTATGGCCATCCACTTTGCTTATACACCTAAGGGGACATGTGTGCATATAAAAGGATTGAAAGAGAAGCCACCATCTCCCTCCTCCCAAAAATGGCTAGTGCCATATACACCATGAGAGCCCTCTATTTTTTTATTCTTTCTCTCTCTTCCCATTCCAAAAACACCCAAAATTTATATGGTTCTGAACCTCCATGATATTTTAAAGCTATTCTAACTAACGAAAGTGAAAAAGGATGTCTAAAATTGAAGTTATGAGCACTTGATGAATAGTGCCATTTTGATGTGTAAGTGACTCTTTTCAAGGTTTCGTATTTTTCTTAGGGAGTATTTGAGGTGTTCATATTATCCCTAAAAAGAGATTTCAATTTGGGGTTATGTATAATTTTGTAGGAATTTTCAAAGTTGAAACCCTAATGTAAAAGTTTTGGAAATGGTGGTTAAAGGTGGAGGAAGATGGATTCAATTGTTCTAGAGTGGCTTCAACATATTTGGGAGCCCACTATAAGTGAATTTAACAAAAATATATTTTATATTTTAGGAAAAATATGGAATGAAACTTTGA
>CANXYI011347086.1:0-12140 GCA_948208565.1 Hura crepitans | reverse complement strand
GGATACAAGAAATGTTAGCTGCTGCTAATTCCCCATAAGAAATTAATCAAATTTTAAAATAGTTGTCTAATCAATCTCACTTATCAAATCAAACCTCTAATACATCTAGTAATTATGACCATGACCCTTTTAGCTTTATGAAATAAATAAAGTTTTTTTTAAAAAAAAAGAGAGAAAAAGAGTAGATCTTTTCTGTACAGGTGTTTGGCCAAGTCTCCAAAAGAAAGATTCTCTTTTTTTGAAATTCTTTTCCAGTTATCTTTAGCTTTTGTGAACTCTAAAAGTCATCAAATCCATCTCCAATAAATGCCTCATGTTGTCTTCAATTGCCTTTAGCTACTTTAACTGTTGCAAACTCCAAAGCTCTTCAAATCCATCTCCAATAATTGTGATTCAAAAGGCTCCTACAGCATGGTCCAAATTCTCTATAGAAGGTGACTCCTCATTTACCTGAAGATTAAGACAAAAGAACCCAAAATACATTTTAATCCTAGCCCTTCCTTATAAAATATCCCTAGTGTTATTTAGCATTCACTAGTGTGCTTTCAATTTTTATAAGTTTTAAAGTTTTATCTCTCTAACTTAAATTTGAATGATCTTTTTTGTTATTATTAAAACTTTGCCTTTGTATATTACTTTTATCTTTGTAATATATATTTTGAACTTAAATAAAATAAAGTTTTCAAAAGAGTGCTTCCCCTATGGTATTAAAGCCACGATTATTTTTTAATGTCAAAATAAGTTGTTAATTCTTTGTTAGAGCACTTATTATTCGGATCTTACAAATAAGAGAACTATTTTGTTATTAAGAGAATGGTTAATTAGAAAAATAAGTTGCAAAATCATACAGAGTATCATAATCAGTTTTGTATTTATCGAGAAACTCAAAGTTCTATTTAGTTATTTACTCTCATCATTAAGTATTTAGATTTATTATTGGAAAAGAACAACTTTTAAGATATTAATCTAGTTTACTTATTGGTAGTTTTATCACTCATCATTTTGTTTAAACTTTCTTTGATCTCCAAAACTCTCCAAAGTAATGTTTTCAACCTATAGTGTTGCTATTGGTTAGTCGTTGTTATCCGGAGAAGGAATTAGGTGGTCTTGACTTGGTGGTCCTATTACTTTGTCCAGGTTCTTAGATCGAAGATTCTTTTTACAGTCTTTAATTTTGTGTTATTCTATGGATAAGTTATCTAAGTTATTATCTCTAAAAGAATTTTCTTTTCGTAATGAGTTTAATATTGAGGATGAGATTAATTCAACTGAAGTTAATATTGCTCAAATTGGAAATTCTTTGCATGATTGAAGTATTCCAAAAAATGATGTTAAAATTATTTATAAAAGTGGGTCCTTTGAATTGTTGCAAGATTAGTCAATTAAAACTCCATAACAAACAATAACTTTAAACCAAGAATATGAATCTATTCATTTATTTTTTGAAAATAGCCTAAAAGAACATAGGAAAAAATATAAATATCTTTATGTCGAAATGGTTCAAGTAGCCATAAAACCTTTGTTTAGAATTGGCTTAGATATATCGTTTCTCATGTTTCTAAAAGACTCAAGACATCTAGACTTTAAAAATTTGCTCCTAACTATCATAGAATCAAACTTAGCTAATACACAGTCTATTTTAACTTTTATCTAAACTTTTTAGTCTCATTATTTGATCTAAATATAATGAATACGTTAGTACTAACTATTAAGACTAAAAATGAGAACTTTGAAATGAACTCAAAATCTATAGCAGTAATATATAGAGTCTACTACAAGGTTATGTCTATAACTCTAAACCTAAGATCTAAACATAGTTTAATAAAAAAATGAAGTACTATTATTTAAAGCTAATATGTCTCATAGCAAAGTTCATATCCCTAAACATCTAAAATGGAATGAATTCGCATAATCAGGTTCTTAGGAATTTCATGATATAAATCATCATAAACCTTTGGAAAATAATTCTCAAATCTCCAAGATACTAGAATAATCAAATGGTTCTATGAATAACCATTTATTGTTATAATATCCTGGAAATTTAAGAACTATTTTCCAAAGGTTTAAGATGATTTATATCATGTAATTCCTAAGAACCTGATTATGCTAATTCATTATATTTTAGACATTTAGGGACATGAACCTTGCTATGAGACATATTAGCTTCAAATAATAGTTTTTCATTTTTATTAAACTATATTTAGATCTCAAGTTTAGTGTTGTAGACATAAACTTATTTTAGACTCTAGACATTATTGCTATAGATTTTGAGTTCATTTCAAAGTTCATATTTCTAGTCCTAATAGTTAGTACTAATGTATTCATTAAATTTGGATAAAATAATGAGACTAAAATGTTTAGATAACAGTTAAAATATATTGGTCTATTAGCTAAGTTTGATTCTACCATAGCTAGGAGCGAATTGTTAAAGTTAGATGTCTTGAGTCTCTTAGACATATAAGAACTGATATATCTAACCCAATTCTAAACAAAGGTTTTATGGCTATTTAAACCATTCCTACATGAAGATATTTATATTTCTTCGTATGTTCTTTTAGCCTATTTTGAGAAAATAAATGAATATATTCATATTCTTGGTTTAAAGCTATTGTTTGTCATGTAGTTTTAATTGAATAATCTTGAAACAATTCAAAGGAAGCAATTTTATAAATACTTTTAACATCGTGTTTTGGAATACTCTAATCATGCAAGGAATTTTCAATTTGAACAATATTAACTTCAGTTGAATTAATCTCATCCTTAATATTAAACTCATTACTAGAAGAAGATTCTTCTAGAGATAATAACCTAGATAACTTATCCATAGAATAACACAAAATCAAAGACTGTAATAGGAATCTTTGATCTAAGAACTCGAACAAGGTAATAGGACCACCTAATGCCTTCTCTAGCAAATAACAGCTGACCAACAGCAATACTAGAGGCTGACCGACATTACTCTAGAGAGTTCTAGAGATCAAAGAAAGTTTAAATAAAATGACAAGTGATAAAACTATGAATAAGTAAACTAAATCAATATCTTAAAAGTTGTTCCTTTCTAATAATAAATCTAAATACCTAATGATAAGAGTAAATAATTAAACAGACATTTGAGTTTTTTGACAATCAAAAAATTGATTATGATACTCTATATGATTTTACAGCTTATTTTTTTAGCTCTAATTAACCTTTCTCTTAATAACAAAAAAATTCTCATATTTGTAAGATCAAAAAACATAGGTGCTCTAACAAAGAATTAACAACTTATTTTAACATTAAAAAAGCAACCATGGCTCTAATGCTATAGAGAAGCACTCTGTAACCCCCAAAAATCTAGACATGGGGAATAGTGGCAATCGTAGGTTATGAATAGTGACTTTTAGGTCATGATCAAGTTTTCTTATTAATCAAAGCATTAAGATATAAGTATGCTATGTGTAAAATTCGATATGGATATAAGGATGTTTGTAAGTCAAATGAGTGATAACGAATAAGATTGTGAATAGTAAATCCTAAATAGTGATTTTAGGTATAAGAAGAGTGTTTCCAACTTTATTAATCATGGACATATGTTACAAATTGTGTATGTTTATAGTTTGGCAAAGAAAAGAGAACATTCAAAAGGAAATCAAATGATATCATGCATGTATATGAATAGTACCAGCCTAGAGTGAATAATACCTCCGGATATCTGAAATATACTAATGTTACAGGATGGTAAGATTAATTATAAGATATTTTTGGGTGAAGTTTGGAAAAGAAATAATGTCATTAAGGAGGTTAAAAATAGAAGTTAAGTTTTTATGGCAGTGTACTGTGAATAGTATCACAGTTAAAGCTGAACTATAAAATAATTTTAAAAGTACTGAGATGAACCTAGACATGCCACATCCTGAAGCTCAAGTATTCTAAGGAATATAATGGTATGGGTGTTGGAATTTTTAACCTTGGGAAGTATTTTATGAAAATTGGGATAAGATAAAAGTAATAATTTTGATTAAATTTTCTTGATTTTTGAACACAAATTTTTCAAGGCTTCTAAGAAATAATAAGTATAATTATTTGCAACCAAAAGAAGTGATTATTTATGAAAAAAATTGAAGAATACAATAAAAGTGGCTTAAAAAATATTTATGGGCTTATTTTAATATAAGCCCTTAGATCTTTTCTTCTTTTGATCTTAGTCTTTGATAAAGGAGTATAAAAGGGAAAAAATCTACATATGGGCAGTGAGCAGCCTCTCTTTCCCTTCTTCTTCTTCTTCTTCACATTATTTCAATAGAGCTTCCACCATTTTTGCTTCATCTAGCTCCCTTTTTAGCTTGATCTAATTACAAATTTCCACCTCAAATCAACTTCTAAGGGTAGCTAAAGCAAATTTATAGTGGAAATTAAAGAGAAGATGGATTAAATTGGAAGGATTTCTAGAGAAGAGTTCTTGGATGAATAGTGACACTCATTTAAGTAAGTGTTCATTTTCAACCTTTGATATTTTCTAAGGTTCATTTAGGTGCCAATAAGAGTTATATGTGGTTGATTTGAAGAATTAAAGCATATGTGATTTATTATGAACTTTTGAATATAAATTGAAGTTTTATAGTAAGATAAAAAAGGAAGATAAAGAGTTTAAGTAAACTAGATATGAAATAAGATAGGTGGTGGTTATATGTCATTCCTGATTCGGATCAGGTAAGAGGTGTCACATTTAGTGGTATCAGAGCTCCAGTTTAAGCATTCTTAGACATGTAAAGAACATATAAGGATCAATTTATGTATAGTACAAGAGGATGCTTATGTTTTATGATAAGTTATTATCTATCATCTAATATAGTATGGGTAGAGTGAGTTCTTATGACCTCAAAAAGAAGTAAAGGTAAAAAATGGGTTACTATGACTAGTGAGGTTATTTTAATGATGGTCAATTTATTGGTTCATATCAAAGGGCTATACCCAGAAGGGATATGATACTGATAAAGTATTTTCATTATGAGCAAAGATTTTTTGATATAATAGAATTAAGGAGTGTATGTGGGTACAATAGTAAGGAATAGACATAAAGTATTGGCGAACTCAGTGTTAAGGAATTTTTAAAGATTTAGGAGTTAATGCTTCTAGTGTACCTATCAATTCCCCTATGATTTAAGGCCTTTTGATCCTTGAGCATGAGACATTGGGCTAGGTTATGCATCATGTCATTGAGCATAAACATAAAAGCATACATTTTTGCATTACATCACTATCATCATTTGCATCTTTATATATGCATAACCATAGCATATACATCATTTATGTTTGTTTTGCCTAAATCGAGTGGGAAATTGACAGGATACACATATACAAGTGAATAAAATAAGATTGGATTGAAGTAGATACGATGGAGGTATGTTGGGAAAAAGATATTATGAGTTAAAGAAGAAGGTGAACTCTAAGAGATAGTTGGAACTACTTATATGGGGTTAACTTTGATTAAGAGTTATTATAATGGTTATATGAATGGGAAATGGTTATTGAGAACCTATGGATTAAGAGTAGTACAGTGGAAGTGTGATGCTTTATAATGTAAAGATAAGAACAAAAGAATAGTTATAGGTATACTAGAGGTATAGTGTGATGATGCAGGATTCCAAAGATTAAACATATGAGCATTATAAACCCCTATGATATAGCCTAATAGGGGAAGTGATGGAAGTATGAATAGAAGATATGATAAATGATATGAGAGATAAGCTTAAGTATAAGATAACGAGGAAGTTGTATGAAACATGAAACTCTAATAAGCAGAGTATAAGTTTTTGGTATTGTGCCGCTTCTTATTCAGGTCCATTGATTGGATCGGGTAAGGTGTCACACACTCTTTTGAAAACTTTATTTTATTTAAATTATATTATAGAGATAGAAGAAATAGACAAGGACAAACTTTTAATAGTAACAAAAAAATATCACACAAATTAAAATTATAGAGATAAAACTTTCAAACTTACAAAAATTGAAAGCATGCTAGTGAATACTAAAGAGCACTAGGGATATTTTACAAGGAAGGGCTAGGCTTAAAATGTATTTTAGGTTCTCTAGTCTTGATCTTCAAGTAGAAGAGGAGTCCCCTTTTATAGGGAATTCGGACCATGCTACAGAAGCCTTTTGAATCATAATTATATGAGATAGATTTGAATACACACACATACACACACACCCACACATATATATATATATATATATATATATATATATATATATGTCTATGTGTATGTATGTATATATGTAAGTATGTATGTATATGTATATAGATATGTATCTATATGTTTATATGTAAATATCTATATACATATACATATATACATATATAAATGTACATACATATATATACATATACATGTATATGCATATGTGTGTGTGTGTGTCATGCTTGATGTTTGATGGTATCTTGAGATTATGATGCATGGCTGATAATTTTGAGATGTGGCTAGTGATTGTGTATGATGAAGTAGTGGAGGATGTGATATTGTAGTTTGGATGAGTTTAATACCTTTAGAAGTGCATTTTTTATGCCTATTACTATTTAAGGGAGTGTCGCCAAACAACCATTATGCTACCAATTTTTGGCACAATGACCTTGAATGGTCTAACCTATTATATAAGTCCAATAGAAAGTGTTTATAAGTTTTATATACATATAAAGTTTTAAGTAAGAAGGATTATAGTGAGATTAATATCAGTTGTGTGTTGTCCTCTATCCAGTTCCAAAATGTGTCAGGGGAAAGGCATCACATCTTGTGGTATCAGAGCCAATGTTTAGGCATTCTTAAGCATATAAGGTTTCATATGTGTGCCATAGGTCTAAGATCATGCATAGCATAAGTATATACTACTAGGACTTATAAATTGTTTTCTCATTTAGATTAGAGCCAAGGTTTAGGCATTCCACACCATAGTATAGAGGAAAGGAAGTTGAGAGTCATGCTCTGACTATAGGTAATGTGCCTTCACATCTAGGACATCAGTTCCTAGTGTAGCTGGCAGGATGTACAAGTACAACTAGCCTTGCTTTAGCAGATGATGAAGTTATTAATGCATGATATTGCCATCACAGCACACCACTACCAGTGCAACCACCACCACCTCTATAGGCTCTACAAAAGACTTATCTAAAGAGGGTTAAGAGGATAGGAGCTGTGTATTTTATTGGTATAAAATAGGATACTCAGCAGCATTAGAGTAGTAGCTAGAGAAGACTATCATAATCCTCCAGAAGTTGAAGTGCACATTAAAGGAGAATTGATTTGTGCCACCTCCCTACTTTAGCAAATGGCCTATAGATGGAGAGAAATAGTATCAAATCAGATGGCACTAAAGCTATAACATAGGATTTCTTTTTAAAAGAATTCAAGAAAAAGTATATCATAGTGAACTGCCTCAAGAAAAAGAGAAGAAATGTTATTTCCCTCAAGCAGAAGCACAGATCCATTTTTGAGTATGAAAAGGAGTTTGCAAGGTTAAGTCGATATGCCAAGGAGATCATCCCCACTGAGTTAGAGAGGTGTAAGAGATTGGAGCTTGGGTTGAACCATGAAATTCATCTCCATTTAGCTACCATGAAGATTAGAGAGTTTCCTTTACTAGTAGTAGCTGTCATATTATTGAGGAGATTTAGAAAGAGAAGAGAGATAGATTCTAGCAAAAGAGATCTTATAGTCAAGCTTAGGTTAGTTTAGCTCCTACTACATATAAGAAGCAGAAGGGAAGGCAGCCTTAGCTATAGAAACAATCACATACATAGACTTAAAGATCTTAATAGAGGTTATAGCCTAAAATTAAACATCAAACACAAGCAACTAGTGCACCAACATCTATTGCCAAGAGAACACTAGTGGCCTTATATGAGTATAGCAATAGAAGGCATAGGGGGTACATGTTAGAGGATGATACCCTGAAGCCTACTATGGATGTGGTTCCAAGGATCACTTCCTCAAAGATTATCCCAAAACATCCCTAATGCTTGTAAGTCAAGGCTCTATGAACAGTACCTTCGTGGCCCCAAAAGTGTGCCTAAAGTGCTAGGTCACCTTCATAAGGCCCGAGGCGAGGTGTCTAGTCATGAAACTTTGAGGGGCTTGAAAATGAGGTAATTTAAAGATTTAGTAGAATCAATAAATTATTTTAGGTCAAAATCTAATAGACCGTAGGCTCAGATAGACTTAGATCGGGAATGACTTGGGATATACCCAGACAGACCTAAAAATACCATAACCTGAAGGTTAAAAATTCCCCTAAGAACATTGGTGAAGGAATTTTAAATTCTAAGGTCATTTACTATTTTTCTTAAATTTTGAGATTTTCATGTAAATTGAGAAAATTGGTTAACTATCCTGTCAATGGAATTTGGCAGTGAAATTTTGTGAGGCCCTAAATAGGCCCAGCTGAGGATTTTTAAAACAAATGCAATGATTTTTGGAGCTCTGAGTGAATTTTTAAAATTTTCCAAATTTTAGCCAAAATCGAGCATTTTTAGGAAGCTTAGGTGACACATGTCATCATCTGAGCTGTCTTTACCCACTATAAATACCCATTTATGCCACCTAAGCATCCACTTGGCAAAGCCCACTCACCTTTCCACCATTTTCTCCTCTTTTTCTTTTTCCTCACTTGATGTTATGGGCTTGAGGCTTGTGTGATGATGATATGTTTGTGATATATTTGTTGATAAGGATGAAGGACTAGAAGAGTCTAAGAGGTGGCAGTAGAAGTGTTAAAGGTTATTAAAAGTGTTTTTTTATAAGATGAAATTTTTAGAATATCACCCAGGTAGCCGTTCTGCTACCTAGATTTCTATAGATTTTATTATGGGTAGAGAAGTGAGTATTTGGACTTAATATACCCTAAATAGAAATGTCTAAGTGATAGATTAAATATTTAAGTAATAACTATCCAACTAATGAATATTCCATAAGTGTTAAGGAGTGTAAGCCTGGGGTAATTTCAAGATGGGTTACCTATAGGAAGTGTATTGCTTATCAAGTTTCTTTAAAAATCTAGTAAGTGGTGTTACAAAAACACAATGAGACTTTATACTAGACCATATGAGTTAGACAACCTAGATTGGATTGGTTGAGTAGTCAACTGGGGAGTTAGCAATTACTAGGACACTTTGGTGTCTCTTCATGCCAATGTAGTGGACATAAGGTCTAATAGGGCCACTGCACATATAACTCATGTTGGTGCAATAGCAATAAAGTCTAATAAGGCCATTGCACATATACCTCATGCTAGTGCAATAAAAGTAAAGTCTAGTAGGGCCACTGTACATTTATTTTATGTCAGAGCAACAAATGAAAGGTCTAGTAGGGCCACTGCACATATACCTCATGCTAGTGTAATAGCAATAAGGTCCAGTAATGTCACTGCACATATATTACATGTTGGTGTTGTGGATGTAAGGTCTGATGAGGCCACTGCACATTTATTTATGCTGGTGCAATAGACATAAGGTCTAAAATATGGGCTATAAGACACTTGATGGGGCCTCTATGGTTGATATCCCATTATCTAGTATTTGAATGTTGTCTATCATATATAGGGAAAGATAAGTAAATAACAAGACTAAAGATAATAAATATATTGTTATAGGTGTCATAAGAATTAAGTTGGATATCATAAACAATGTTCTAAGGTGAATTGCCTATAATAGGCTTTATCACTAATACATAATCATGATATGTCATAAATGATATATACAAATGGGTTGCCATTATGAATGTAAAATGCATATGTTATTGATAACATTTTAAGAATGAATTTGTATATTTAAGTATTGGTATAATACATATCTGATTTCAATTATGTATACATTAACTAATCATACTTATGATAAACATATATCATTCATTTCAAGTACTTGCATCATTTAACATATAGAAATTAGCGTACATATGGGCATTTCAATGTAAAATATACCACATGTCACTTGTACATATTATTTAAGTTCTTACATAATACAAATAATGCATTCTCAATGTCATTCATTATCCACATAGCATAAATTATGTAGTGTATATAAAAGACCATTTATACTCTTGTTATGTTTTTGAGGTTGTTTTATAATACCCATATTAATGAGAATACAAAACCTATAAATAATGGCATCATCATATACAGTGACCTACATTTTAGACTTGAACAACTGCTGCACTAGCATAGATATACAGTGATCCCCACTAGACCTAAATGGTGGATGTACTCACGTAGACATGTGCAATGGCCCTATGGACCTAAACGACAGCTACACCTATGTAAAAATAAAAAATCATCAAGTATAGGTTTTTGGGTTAGACTATAAGTGGACCCGTAACCAACATCAAGCACCAAAGTGCCCTAGCAACTGCTATCTATCCTTATTTGACCAATCAACCTATCTATATCTAGGTTGTTACTCATATGGACTATTTTCAAGATTTATTAATTTCACAATAATAATTAAGTTTAAGTAACTCATTTTGACATTAACGTCATCACAATTTTGGTTAAACTGGAAATATTATGTTATTTCCCCTTTTTTAGTGATTATGCGAATTTCACTTGCTTTAATCCCTTACATGTATTATACATTCACATGATATGCTTACCTCCATTTTTAACATTCAATAAGTCATTTTTAGGTTATAATCACATACCATGAATTCCATGTTCATATTAAAGCCTATTCATACATAAAAATGCCTATAATCCATTCAGCCTCTACATAAGCATACACTCACATTTAAACCATGTTTTCAAGTCACAATTTCATCATTTTAATCAAACCACATTCATACCCAAATTGGTTAATCCATTGTGCCTAAAATCACTTCAAGTACAAATTTATGTTTTCCATTTCGTACTACATCCATCACACATTTACTTCTTCTCTTCTTGCCAACAATTCCACAATTTAACATACAACTCATTTGATGCTTAATTATATACATTTCATGCATGAAGGATATGTTCACAACTTTATCATCTCATACATGCAAATACTAGGCTTAATACAACACCTTACTCTTCATATGTACAAAAACATTCATAAGTCATTAAAGTATGCTTATTTATGTATATTACATGACATATATCCTTTTACACATTCAAATGGCCATTTAGCCCTAAGTCATACACTCACACACACATAAATTTGGTGTATTTTCATGCTACTTCATCATAACTCATGGTTCATAATTTAATTAAATGTTATTACATGGTATTTACACAAATACATTACAACATACATACTCATTTTCACTCACAAGGCCATTCGGCCACTATATCCATACACATATTAACAATTATTTCTTCCCTTATTCCATATACATTCACATCCTATTTTATCCCATAATCATCATTTACATGTCAATTATCCATACACATAATGAATTCTCACTTATACATATATATACACACTTACATACAACATGTATAAGTTAGGGCATGTAATATATTCACTAGTTAAGTCAATTACACATACCTAGCACATCCAAAATACTCCATGAGGCTTGACTAAACCTTTGTCTTCCCCTTATCACTTTTGATTTGGTAATTACCCATTATATATTCAATTTAGAAAAATTCGTATAAATTCATATGAACACCAAAAATTACAAATAACCATATTAAATGACTCTTGGGCACCTCTAAATCAAGGGAAAAATATTAGTTCTCAAAAATTTTGGGCACCTCTAGATCAAGGGAAAAATATTAGTTCTCAAAAATTCTTACCTTAATGAAAAAGTGGTACTATTCACCCAACTTGATTTCGGGATAAATCCTTCGATTTCCTTTAAGATTTTTGCTTAAAATTGTGTCTAGAGGCCGTAGGGGTCCTAAACTTTCTTTCAAATGGGAGAAATGGTGCTTTAAAGGAGGTGCAATGGCCAACAATGGAGGAAATGCTCTTTGGTGGTCGACGGCTTAGAGTGGAAGAAGAGTAAAGTGAATTGTTTTGTTATTTTGACTTTTTATTAACTATTTATAGTTTCCATAAAAACTCATTTTAAATGAATTTTCTCCCAATTTTTTTCTCCATTTTTAACTCTCATTAGTCTTATTTGACCATGAAAAATTAAATTAATTAAGGCCCTATAACACTTTAAAAATCGGAGCTCGAAAAACAAAAG
>CANXYI011347011.1:0-10665 GCA_948208565.1 Hura crepitans | reverse complement strand
ACAAAAAAATAAAGGTATAGAAAATAGATCACTTAGCAACCAATAAGAAATATAAAAAATCAGAAAAAAAAACTAGAAGTCCAGATCTAAAGAAACTATTAATAGAAATTCACAGTAATTCTAGAATAAGCAAAATATAACAATAGCAAAGAGAATGATTTAGATTAAGGCAATACAAGTAATTTTTCTTAAATGTTTTCCTCTTAACTCTTAGATGTCAGTAATTGATTATCTAGTGTTAGAGGAGGTCAGTTTTTGATCTATAACATTCCCTCTCTCTTTTACTTTTATTTTCAAATCACTATTCTACATTAATTAAGAGAGTTAGATCTAATATCTCCTAGTGATTGGGGAAGGTCAGATAATGATTTAAGTGGTTTTATATATTTGCTTTATATATTATAGTTCTAACTATTTGGAACCCTTAGATATGAATCTATTTCATTGATTTACCTTTAAAATACCCTGCTTACAACTCACTAAAAATTGGAAAGGTAGGAGTAAATACCTCCCAATATTTCAATATAAATGGGTTAGGCTACATTTTAGATAGTAAAATATCATCAGATTCTAATCCTCACAAGGCTACATTAAGCTTTGAAGATGATGATAACAAGAACCCAATAATATATTCTTATCATATTAATAATCTAATATGACATTTAGGTACATATACATACATGCACTAAGGATTGAACCCTTTCAACTTTTTATCAACATGCAATAAAGTCCTAAGAACATCTACTAACACTAATAACCCAAGAAATAATAAAGTTATATAAAGATAAAATAAATTAGTAATGGATAAGAGAACTTAGCTTTGGTTAAAAAAGAGAATAAGCAATAAAGTAGAAGTTTTATCACAACTTGCATATAAATTTGAAAAAAATCAATTAGTAAGAGTCTATACAAAAAATTGATCAGTGTCGGACTTATAGAATTAAGCCTAGGAAAACTCTAAAATATACAAAGGCATTAACAATATAGTTGTCCCACATATTGAACTTATAAACAGAGGCACAAAGGGAATGTGTAGGTAAAGTTAAGGTCAAGCATATTTCAGGACAATCAAAATTAAAAAGGATGAATAAAAACTCAGTGCAAATCATTGTAATTAGACTAAAATGTACATAATAGAAAATATCAACTGACCATACAACTTAGACATGAAAACTTAAAGATATAAACATAAAAAGAAAGTATATAGCATGATAATGTTCAATTAAGTGAAGAAAACTAGAAATCAATTAGAGGATTGCGATAATGAACTTATCATAGGAGTAAAGAAAATATAACATTCAAAATAAATGAAACAGGCCTCATTAAAATGAAAGATAGATTTGAGAAAAAAATAAAAAAAGATATAATTTTTATCATCTAGACACAATATCAAATAGCAATTGTCAAGCTATGAGGATCATCAAAGTTAAATCAGTAATTAACTTAAAATATCTCTCCGTAGTAGTAAAGTGAACTATGTTAAAATTATCAATTCTAGTGAAGTAGAAGTGTCTTTATTTAGGTAAGTAGAACATATAATAAGAAATAAGTGGGTGTGTACATGTATGTATATATAAACTAAACTTCAATAATCTCAAAACCAATAAAAGTAAATAAATAATCTATTAAGAATGTTGTATGTTAAAGGATAAGGTTTAAAATACATGAAAAGCAAGAGATTAAAAAAAAAAAAGCAAAACCATAAATGGCAAATAGCTCAAAAGTCTTAACTTTTAAGAAAACATTTTGTATATTAATAAGAAATCAAGCATTTAAATCCATAAGACTTAATCCAAATAAAACTTCAATAATGAATTATCCTAAAACAAGTGTGCACAGTAGCTATAATTTAAAACATCAAACAAAATATAAGCATAAAATAGTAAAATATGGATCATTTTTAGTGATGGATATGGGAATATGTAAACAAAAGGAAAATATACACTTTAAAGGAATTATAAGTAAAGATAACAAAAAATTAGTTAATAAAGTCAAGAATTCTTTTAACAAATAAATAGATTCTCAAGTTGTAATAGTCTCTAAGATTTTGCACATAATAGAATGAATTGAGTCCCAGATATCACATAGATTCAATGTAACACCTCCTACCCACTGCTTTATTTAGACCATGTAAGAGATGTCACCTTCCATTAGGTTACCCATCTTGGCATTTACCCTCTAGTCTCATTTAACCAATAGGGATATGGCAATCTTTTATTATTCTCATCATACCTTGATGCAGTATACTTTTATTATGTCTCTTTATGAATTACCACATTTAGAAGTCTGTAATATCAAGGTATTCAGAGACATTTTTAGCAAAATTGTTTTAACCTAAATCCGTCAGCATAATGGTTGTTTGGGTGAAAAACCAAAATTTTAACCTGCAAAAGACACTTCTATAATCATTCACAATCATTCCTCCATATTTTAGACTCATCTGGTCCTTTAAAACATCACCTCATCGTCATTACATAGTTATCCAATTCTTAGGGTCAAGCATGCAGCATGTAAGTCATATATTCTAATTATGTCTATAATATAAACTGTATTATTATTTATAGATCATTATATGGTAATTACATATAGCTAAACCCATGCCCACTATATATATGAATGCCTCTATACAAAATTAGTGGCAATATGCCTAACTTAAGAAATAATATAGCTCATATAGCAAGTTTTAAGCTGTGAGGATTATCAAAGTTAAATAAGCAATTAACTTAAAATATTGCTACATAGTAGTAAAGTGATCTATGTTTAAGTTATCAATTCCAACAAAGTAAAAGTGTCTTTATTTAGGTAAGTACAATAGAGGATCAAAAATAAGTGGGTGTGTACATGTATATATATATAAACTAAACCTCAACAATCTCTAAACTATTGAAAGTAAACAAATAATCTATCAAGAAGGTTGTATAGTAGACCTCCCAATATCCTAAGTCTCAACATTAGTGGATAGCAGGGATCAGCCTGTATAGACCTCCCAATATGCAATATGGGTAGTAAGGATTATCCCATATGGGCCTCCTAATACCTAGAGTATGCAAGGTTCACATCTAAAACCCTAACGATTACACCCGCCATACCATATAATTAGGCGATGATCCATATGGACCAAAGCCACTAATAGTTGCTACTCCCTAGTTAATTGGCCAACCTATCAAGTAGGTGGTGTAGCTAAAATGGGCCAACTCTAATTATCATTTATGTTACCCATTTAGCTCAACCAATTTCATACTTGCCTTACTCATTTTATCATCTATACCATCCCTCATGTGGTCATATACACCCATTTTACTCAACTATTATTCTTAACATTTTAGGGCACAATGTCTTATTTTCCTTCTCACCATCCTTACATAATTATACTCTTTATCTTATCTCATAAGGCCATTCATTCTATCATATCACAATGTCTTGTCACCTATGATTAGGTAGTTATCATATGGTTTTTATATCTTCCCATGGTACCACATTATTACATTACATGAACACCCTATTTATTCATTACTTTTACTCCATTATCAAAGTGACATAAAAGTATATTCATATATACTTTAAATACCTTTAGCATTATAAACATACACCTTATGACTATGTCACTGACCATATGACCATTATATGAAAGTGCACATATACCAAAGTTTTCATTAGTTTTATATCATAATCATTATTTTTACTTAATTATTATCTCATTCACATTACATTTACATCCCAATCACACATGCACATACACTTTCATTCTTAACTTACCATTTGGCCATAATTACACCACACACACACACCCTATTTCCACATCTTTTCTTTACACACTCATGCTTATTATGACCACCACAACACACACACACATATTTATCATTTACAAACACCTACACACTTAACATACCAATTCAATACACACATTCACACACATATATGCTACCTTAACCAACATACAATGCATATTACATTAAATCCACTTATAGTGGATTCCAAAATGTGTAAAATACACCTTTCAATCCTTGTTCCTTCTTTCCTCCATCAACTTTCTCTCCTTGGCTACAAGCATAATAGAATTTAGGGTTATAAAAATTATACAGAATTCAACACATATCCAAACAAAAAACTATTTGCATAGGCATCACTTAGGCCTCGAATACTATCTAAGAAAAATGAGAGAATTTGAAAAAAAATTATTTACACTCAGAATTGTCATTATTCACCAAGTCACCCAATCTCTCCAAACAAGCAATTTTCTTGATTTTTGTCAATATAATTAGACTCAAAATACTATGGAGGCTAAGATAGGTTAGCTTGTGAAGTTTAGCTTGAAATATGGGTAAAATAAGGAAAAAAAGGGAAAGAGGGAGCTTGGAAATAGTGTCGACCTAGGGTGGGAGGAGAGGTGGAAGAAGGCTTTTTACACATGTGGGAAATTGCATATATGCCACTACTTATATTATGCACACAGACAACCACGATTAAGCCACGTGGTGATCCAATAGTCCATATTCATTCAAATTATGTTTTGAGCTTAAAAATCCAAATTTAATGTTTCAGGCCTCCAAAATTCATTCTTTCAATGCCAAAAATTCCTAAAAATCTCAATTAAAGGACCTCTAAAATCTTGAGACAAAATTCCAAAGGGAACTAGGCTAACTATTCACTTGTGTAATCAAAAAATGTCAATTAAATATCAATTGACCTCAGAAATTTCCAATTCCTTCACCACTAAACTATTTGGAATTTTTTATTTTTAGGGTATCCTATTTTTAGGTCCATTTGGGCACATTCTGGGCCTTTCCTAGCATGATGCCGACTAACGTCACTATTTATAAGATCTCATTATGAAATAATTTATTGGTTCAACTAAAAGTGTTAATTATTTTATTTTTTTTCATTATTTTACTTGTCTAAGTTTTATCACTAGTACTACCTCTTGATCACTTTATTGTGTCCCGAATACTTGAAAAACACTATTAATGCCTCGGGAAGTACTATTCATGAAATCGTGATTCTCAAGCATTACAATCATTCCCCTCATAAGAAACTTCATCCTCAAAATTTACCTAGTGAGAACAAGTGAGAATACTGGGCTTTCATCTACTTATAGCTTTCCCAAGCATCCTCTTTTGTCTTAAGGTGCCTCTATAGCACTTTCACTAGCAGTAAGGACTTATTCCTTAGCTCCCTAGCTTCTTTAGCGAATATCTGCATTGGTTCTTCTTCATAAGTTAGATCTAATTGTACCTAGATTTCCTCTGTGGGTATCACATGAGAAGGGTCAGATTTGTATCAACTTAGCCTTGATACATGGAACTCATCATGAATTTGTTATAGTTCTAGTGGCAACGGTAATCAATAAGCTACCGATATCACACATTCTATAATCTCGAATGGACCGATGAATCTTAGGCTCAGTTTACCCTTTTTACCAGATCGTAGCATCTTTTTCCATGGCAATACTTTAAGGAATACTTTCTCGTTGACTTTATATTCAATATCTTTCCGCTTCAAGTCAGCATATGACTTATGTCAATATATGGTAGCTTTTAATCTTTCTCTGATAATCTTGACTTTCTCCTCCACATCTCTAACTAAGTTGGGTCTTATAAGTTTATTTTCACCTATCTCATTCCAAGAAAGTAGAGTTCTACATTTTTTGCCATATAATGCTTTGTATAGAGCCATGCTTAGGCTAGCCTAATAGCTATTATTATTGGCAAATTTAGCCAAAGGCAAATATTGATCCTAGCTTCCTTTAAACTTGGTGGCATAACTTTGTAACATATCTTCCAATATCTATAAAACTTGCTTAGATTGTCCATACATCTATGGATGAAAAGCTGTGTTGAAGGTGAGATGGGTGCCTAAGGCTTTCTGTAGTTTTCTCTAGAATCTAGAAGTAAATCAGGGATCTCGATTGGATATGATAGCAAGTGGCACTTTATGTAATCTTGCAATCTCTTGTAAGTATAATTGTGCTAGCTTTTCTAGGGAATAATCATCCTAATTGGAATAAAATAGGCTGTCTTAGTTAACTTGTCTATAAATATGTACACAACATTTCACTTACTTCTAGTCAAAGGCACACCTTCATGAAATTTATGGTAACTTTTTCCCACTTCCATTCTAGAATTACTATCAAGTGAAGTAATCTAGAAGGGACTTAGTGCTTAGATTTCACCTGTTGACATGTGAGACATCGTGCGACATACTTAGCCACATCTCGCTTCATTTCTAGCTTTAAATAATGTGATTTTAGATCAAAGTACATCTTTATGCTCTTAGATACATGGCATAAGGAGTATCATGTGCCTTCTATAGAATCTGTGTAACAACCTAAAAATTCAACTCTCGTGAATAGTACTTTTTGGGATGAATAGTGCTTCCTAAGACCTAAGTCACACTAAGCATACCAATGAGAAACATTAATTACAAGAGAATTTTAGGCAAAGTTTAAAGCCAATCTGAAGTTGTTCGGATGGTTAAAAACTTTAACTAAGATTTTACGGTAGTGTCTTATAAATAATGTCGTAGGCAAAACTAAATCGTAAAATAAATTAAAAGTTGCTCAAAATAATCCAAAAATATTGCAACTTGAAACTTAAATATTTTGAATAGTCCAATAGCTTTAGAATTGAAATTTTCTGAGTTCGGGAAATATTTTTACCCAAATTTTGAGATTGAAAATATGTTAATTTTTTAGGTTATTATCAAAATTTAGGCATGAGATATTGAGATTAGGGCTTAGATTTATGGAATTTTGTGGACAGGAACAGAGGAAAACTAACATTTCTATTAGTTATAATAATTTTTCGAAGGAAGGAAAAATTATTTTTGTGGAAAGTATAAATAGAGGAAACTTATCCTCCTCTCACATACACCACACAAATCCTCATCTCCTCCTCTCCATTCCAATTTCGCCACCCCTCTCTCTCTCACTTTCTTTGTGTGATTTCTCTCTCCTTATAGGGATCCATGGTGTAAGGTTACACCTAAAATGATGAGCATTTCGAGACAAGTCTATGGACACCAAAATCATGCGGAATGACAGAGTATTTTAGGAGAAAAAATCGAGAAGAAAATTGAGGTGAATAGTAACTTTCCCTCTCTCAAGTTTTCTTTTTTCATGAATTTTAATTTTTACAGGTTCCTAGGATATTGTAGAGCGTGTATCTAGGCTCAGAATATTTTTTTGACTTTTAGATTATTTTATATTATTTATTAAAATTCATACCCTTTTTGTATTTGTAGGTGAAATGATGACTTAGGCCTCTCGAGGCAAGGAAAAGGTGTGAGCTAACTTCGGGGGTCCCGTACAACCTTAATTAGTATGTGTAATCACTTTAATATGAGTGAAATGACATGAATATTAATTATGGTGTATGGACATAAATGTGGAGATAAATGCATGGTGATGATGATTTATGGATGGTTATTGAGTGTATTTGTTATGAATTTGATGAGAATTATGCTCTATAAGTGTTGTGATATGTGTGATTGAATTGGTGTTAAAGGTTGCTTGGTTTGGGTTTGAAAATGGATGGATTGTCTACAAAAATGGCTAAAAATTCGCGTGCTTGCTACAAAAAATAAGGCCTCAGGGTAGTGACCTTTTAGTAGGTCACACCCGTGACCCCTCAAGGCCAAAATGTAGGTTTCTAGAGTTTTAAGGGGGTCATGGCCATGACCCACAAATGGTCACGACCGTGACCCATTTTGATCACTATTGACCATATATTGTTTTCTTTATAACTTTTTCAATTCCTAATGAAATTTTGAAACATTTTCAACCCAATTTTTGTCATGATATTGAGAGTATTTTAACCATTATTTGGGCATATTTTTATGAGTTTATTAAGGGGTAATACTTGAAATATAATTATATATTCTTGAACATTTATGTTTAAAGCTTTATGATGTTAATGGAACTCATGTTGTACCTCATGTACCATGTGCATATGAATGAACATTGATTTTAAGTCCAATATTTTTTAGTATCTTATGATGTCCTCATATAACTCTAAAGATTGTTATAGCTATAAGTGATCATATGTTGTCATTATCTATATTTGAGCCTAAGTTGGCCATGCTATGCATAATGTAATATATATATATATGCTATGGGCATATGATATAGGCTATGCTAATGTGCAAACTGGCCAATGAGATAAATGAATGTTACAAGATGGTGTGAAATGTATAATTGCTAAAAATGACACAATATAATAAGTTTAATAATGCCTATATAGTTAGACAACCTAGTTTAGATAGGTTGATCGATCAACTAGGATTGTAGTTATTACTAGCATACCTTCAGGGATGAGACATGCAGGTTATTGATTTACGTGCTGATGGGCATAAGAGCCTTTGAGCCTAAGTTTGATTATGCATCTGAGGATATGAGAGCCTTTAAGCCTAAGATTATGTGCTGATGGGCATGAGAGCCTTTAGGCCTAAGATTTACATAGCTAAAGGGTATGAGAGCCTTTGGGCCTACTTGTTATGCATCTGCTGATGTGAGAGCCTTTGGGCCTAAGTGATACACATCTATGGCTGTGAGAGCCTTTGAGCCTAAGTATATATATCTATGGGTACGAGTGCCTTTGGGCCTAAGAAATTCCGTTATCTAGTCTTGGTTAGTTGTCTTATTAATATAGGCATAAGTTAAATAAATCAAAATGACTCAAAAATGCATACTTTGGAATTATATGTTAAATGGCATTAATATGTGACATATGGATTTTAGTAGGTTGAATGATGTACAAACCAGTCTAAAGGTGTTTAAATATGATTATTACCTTTCATATGGCTACAAATGGCATAATTATGATTATGATGTGGAAATGAGTCTATGTGTTCATATAGACATTATGACCTAAAAAACATATGACAGTATTCCTTGAAATGTGTTACCATGATTTGGTTATTGAAATAATGTAAAGATCATGATTTTATGTATGTAATGTATTATTTCAATTAAATTATGGTTATTTAATGTTCATATAATGCCTTGGTAATTATGTTATCAAAATGCATTATTTATGCTTGAAATGCACATGTTTGCATACAAGACACTGTAACTTCATGGTTGTGATTTTAAAACCAAAAATGGCTTATGCATATATATGGGCATGCTAAAACTAACCTTTGTACAATTTAAAATGATTACATCACTAAGCAAAAGCTTAGTGCATTACTTGTTTGCAATGCGTAGGTAATAGGGCAACAGATTAGAGCCAAAGCTTTTGTATATTAAGAGACATGAAGATAACCCCTGTATAGGTATTTTTGTACTTTTTGTAATTATGATGTGATGTAAATGTAATGGTTAATAGTTAGTGTGCTCTTGTGATCTTAGAAGGATTAGGTCTAATATGCATTCTGTAATGGGTTTTGTACTCAAATATTTTAACTATTGACTTTGTTTTTCTACTTTTCACATGTTTGTGTGTTGATTTATGAGTTTGCATAAGAGATGTTAGCTGCAGAGAGCCTAAGGCTCATTGTGTTTTATGTTGTGTTTAGAGAGTCAGAATGACCCATTGAGTTGCAAATGAGATTATTGATGTTATAAAAGTGTTTTTAAGCATGTAAAAATTTGGGAAAGTGTCCCAATACAGCCGTTGTGCTGCCAGATTTTTGACATGATGACACCAATGTTTACCTCGATTTGCATGCCAAAAAGTTTTTTAATGTTTTATTACATATTTGAGTCAAGAAATGTTTTTCTATATAAAAATTTTAAATTTAAAGTGATTTTAGATAATAGAATTAGATATCATTTTATGTGCATGTATCCCCTATTTGGGTTCGGTGTATAGATCAGGCGAAAGGCATCACACTTAGTGGTATTAGAGCATGTTATTGGGGTTTCCTTTAGACCTATGGGTTATACTAGAGCACTTTAGGAGTCATAATACATTTACATCAAATACTGTTACATTTTTGGCTCATAATCTATTTCTATTTCCTATAGGTATGGGATATGAGTAGAAGCACTATGCCTAGTGAGTACAATAGGGTAGAAAGTCATGCTCTTTCTGCCCTAGGACAAGGGGGGGCACAGCCCGAGTATGTGACTCCTAGTGATGTTAGAAATGAAATTCCTAGATAGCAAGGTCCACCTGCTTGGTTAAAGATGATGCTAGATTCTATCAGGTAAGCAATAGTGGCTGTTGCAACTGTTGTGACTGCTATTACTACAGTTGCTAATGCACAAGTTATTCCACCCCCAGTGCCACAAGAATATCTAGCATTTTAGAGGACTTATATAGTGAGGCTAATTAAGAATGGGGCTGAATTCTTTAAGGGGGAAGAGTTAGATGAGTCTAGCAAAGCTGAATACTGGTTGGACCAGATGATTTGTATTATGCAATAGTTACGATACCCATAAGATAAGTATGTTGCATGTGTCACCTCAATGCTGTATGAAAAAGCATTGAAATGGTGGGAAGTGATCACTAAACACAAAATAGCTACAGATATCACATGGGATTTCTTTTAAAGGAATTCAAGGACAAGTATGTCACTGAGCACTACCTAAACTAAAAATACTAGGAATTCATGGATCTTAGATAGAGACACAGAACAATCTCTAAGTATAAGAAGGAGTTTGCTCGCCTGACCCAGTATGCAGAGGCAGTGGTAGCGATAGAGGAAGACTACTCTAAAAAGTTC
>CANXYI011346947.1:0-10337 GCA_948208565.1 Hura crepitans | reverse complement strand
AAATACTTTTTAAATTTTTGAACTAGAGTATATCTGTTTTTGTATTTTATTTTGATGTAAAAATATCTATTCCGACTAAAAATTATTATAAAAATATCCTTATTATCTAAAAAATCGATATAAATTTACTTTTTTAACAGAAATGAATAATTTTTAAGTAAAAAATATCTCCAACATTACAAAAATGATATATTTGTACCCGTTTTAAAATTAAAAAGTATTTTTGCATAGAATAATAAATATATTCTATTTGAAAAAGTTGAATTTTTTTAAGGCATTTCTTAAAGTTTAATCAGTGATATTCTCCATGATTTTCAGGTGGTGGAAGAAACAATAAGATTGGCTAACATTGCACAGATTCTTTTCAGATTTGTAACCAAAGAAGTGGAGTATAAAGGTAATTTAGTTAGTTGATTATAATCCATTTTGAAAATAATTGAGATTTAATAAATGGTGCAGGTTACAGAATACCAAAAGGTTGGAAAGTAATTGTGTGGAATAGGTACTTGCACACAAATCCTGAAAACTTTGAGGATCCCCTATGCTTTAATCCAGACAGATGGAATGTAAGCACATCTTTATTGCATAAAATTAAATATAATATCGTAATTAAGAAGGTGATTAAGAATTTGTCATACAGAACCCAGTAAAGCCCGGAACGTACCATGCTGCATCATTTGTCTATTGGATACAAGTAATTACAATATTATTCTTCCGTATTTTTTCGTTTT
This sequence comes from Hura crepitans, assembly GCA_948208565.1. Classification (NCBI taxonomy): domain Eukaryota; kingdom Viridiplantae; phylum Streptophyta; class Magnoliopsida; order Malpighiales; family Euphorbiaceae; genus Hura; species Hura crepitans. The sequence continues at coordinate 9,606 of CANXYI011346947.1, read as the reverse complement.
GTCTTTTGATTTAATTTTGATGCGAGCATTTTACTCATTTTTGCCTATTTAAAAAGAAGTTAATTAATTGATTTAATGGATTTCGGATACAGATTGTATTAAAAAAAACATATATACTGACTGCAAGTAATAATTTTGTGAAAAATTTCAGGTGGGAACTAATTAATCCGAATACCAAGATGAAATATCTGCCACATCCAATGCCTGTTGACGGAGTCGAGATCGCTATCAGCAAAATATGAATCTGAGCCCCGATTATAAATATGGGTGGGCTGGGCTACCCGAAAGTGTGCAATTAGGGCCTAAGATCTGAGTTCTAATTGATGTCGCTTTTGCAGTGTTTGCTTGTTGAGTTCTTTTAACACCATAAAATAGAGAAAATTATAAAAATACATATGAAATTAAGAAAGTTTTTTTATTAAGTATAAAAATAACTTTTTATCCATTTTAAGTTGGTAAAAGTGTTTAGTTATAAAGTTGAAGTTAATAACTGACTTTTTACGTATCTGAAATTAATAAAATTTAATTTTTTATTCTTTAATTGTCGAACCAGTTCGTTAGGATAAAATTAAATTTTACCAATTTTTTATATGTGAAAAAGTTTATTTGTTTACTTCAAGTGCGTAAATAAATATTTTTGTTGACTTCAATTCGAAAAAATAAATTAGATAACTACATAAATTTACTAATTTTGTATGTATTTTCTCAATAAATTATGTTAATAATTATTTTTGAAATGAATCAATGGCATATAATCTAACGATAGAAATAACAAAGCATATAAAAAATATAAAATCACAATAAATCATAAAGTTGATTGTACATTATGATAAACCAATGTAAGATGCCAAGTTCATATATTGACTTCATTCTTCTTCTCCGTTTTTCAATTCTCTACTCAATCCGACTTTGCTTATGCGAGAGCAGTGCATGCCAATCCATGGCCACCCTATCTGTCATGAATGATGATGAATTTTAAGAATACAAAGACCAACCACCACAACACACATTGCTTGTATTGTAAAATTCAATTGAATAATAAGGAAGGGGTTGTCATCATTTTCATATTTGAAGTATACCAAGTAATCATTATGTTTTTTTTTGTTAATTAAGATAGTTAATCAATATTATCTATCATCGACCTTTTGCCCCAAATTTCACCCCTTTAATGAGTATCAAGCGATGAGGTTGTTATAGATGAGTGATTGGGGTCAATGTGCATATCAAAATTTTTGAAGGCATGGACCCCAGCTTCTTGGTAATTAATTAATTACAATTGTATCTCATAATCTCAAACTTTTTTTTTTATTTGATTTTATTTCAAACTCTTTAGATCCCAATTATAAGGAGTATTAGTACCTTCACACTTTGTTACAGGTAAATAATTTGATTCCATTTATTTATTTGATGAGCCAATGAGTAAAATTTTTCTTTGTTTCATATAAAATAATTAAAATTTCATTTTTTTCTCTAAAATGTTTAATATTGTTCGGAAGATAAAATAATTCGATGTTTGAATTTTCGAATTTAAATGGTACTAACACTTGCTTGCAAAATTAACAAGTTGACCATTAAAAAATCCTTGACAGGTTGACAATTTAAAAATCCTCAAGTAAATGTTAAATATTCATTTTTTTTATTATTATTATTAGAGGTGAGCAAAATAAAATGAAAAATCGAATCGAATCAATAGCTATTTTGATATATTGAGTTTTGTTTGTTATATTTTCAATTTATTTGATTTGGTTTGATTTTCTTCATATAGTTTGACTAGTTTAATTATTTTTTATAAAATATTTGATTTGACCAATTTTTATATCAAACTAACGGATTATCACCATATTTTTTATATGTATTTTGTTTAGGGCAAAGGGGTAAATTTTTGGCTCAAAAAATTGATAATTTAAATTGCAATTGATAGTAAAATCAAATTTAGAATATATAAAAATGGATGAATTTTAGCATTTTGGTACGAAAAAGGATGTACTTAAATTTTAAATTTGAATGATAACCTTATTCATTGGCTTATATTTGTATTTTTTGGCCTTTTATTCACGCTGAAAAGCAAAATGGATACCCTTCTATCTCAATTTTAGGAACTCCTTTGGCACAAGGCAAGAATGAACATCCCTTCGTCTCATAATTTCCCTTTTCCATAAGTTTCCAATTTGGCATTATTTCCCTTTAATTACCCTATTTAATTCAGATACACTTAGTACCAAGGCGAGTGACCCCACGCGCACTTTATGTTCTTTCGCATCCAGAAAATACGACATGCGTCCGCCTCCCTCATTTCTTGAAACTCCGTCAGACAAGTTTCAAAGCAACCGCAGAAAAGTCAGAAACTTTTGTCAGGGAAAGTTGTGATAATAGCACCTTCTCGTGTACACAATCTTTGCTACTCGCTTTTTAACGTCGATACGTGCGTTTGATTCCGCCAATTTTCAATTGTGAACTTCATGATTGGGCTATGCATGTGAGGCAATCAGAGTATGATTGTGAATTCTCTGTTTGAATTTCATTGGACAACGGCTACTCATTTCTGCACAACTTTCCATACCCCACTTTCAAAAGAAGCCCCATCTTTCAATTGGCTCATAAAATATTGCGCAATTTTTTTGTTTTCTAACCGTATTATCAAAACTTTCCCTCTCTTTCTTCCCTTCTCTCACTCTCTCCCTCTCTTTTCTTGAGATTCAAATCCATTATTATTAGTTTTGCCATGGTAATTGTAGTTCAAACACCATCATTACATCCCCAAGGCCACAACAACTATACCCACTAATATTATCATTCACTTTCCTTTTATTTTTTGTTTTTGGTTTTCTTCTCTCTGGCTTTGTTTTGTTTTTGCTATTCAGCATTTATTCACTGTGTAGTGGCTTGCTGCGCAAAGAAAGCCCTCTAGATAGCTGCTTATTTTCGAGAAGTGAAAATGAGGGTATTTGTTTTGATTTTTCCAGCAATTTCTTTAGCGACCCTATTCAGTACTTGCTCTCTTGCTCTCACCGAAGATGGTAATCTTTCAATTTTTTTTTTGTTTTTTCTCCTATTTTAAAGTACTGTTTCTTCTTCCTTTATTCCTTCCTTGCATTGTTTGGCTGCTGGGAAAATGGAGGAAAAATAGCTAGTAAATGATGTTAAAGCTTGGAAATTTACCATACTGGGGGGTAAATGGATAGTAAAAGCTTGGATCTTTTTTTGCTTTGCTTATGTAATTTTCGAATTTTGCAGGTCTGACATTGTTGGAAATGAAGAGCACATTGAATGACAGTAGAAATGTTCTGGGTAACTGGCTAGATACTGATGAATCTCCTTGTAAATGGACTGGTATTTCTTGCCATGCCCATGATCAAAGAGTGAGCTCAATGTATGTTCATATGTACATAAAACCAATTTCTCGTATATCCAGTTTTAATTCCACTTTCTCAGTCTGGGGTTTATCTTCTTTTTGGATTATTCAGCAACCTGCCTTACATGCAATTGGGAGGAATCATATCTCCTAGCATTGGTAAACTTAGTAGACTACAGAGGCTGTAAGTTTTCAATGCCGAATTCTCCATTTCTATCTCATTACAGAACATGAAATGTCAAACTCAACTCTAGCCAAATTTGATCATAATATTGTTATTTGCGGTTCAATCAGGGCACTCCACCAAAACAGTTTACATGGAATTATTCCTAATGAAATCACCCATTGTACTGAGCTCAGAGCAGTGTAAGTTGAAGGGGGGATATTTCTGTAGCCATTAAAAGATTACATACCCTTTCTCTCATATGTATTTGACCTTGTTTTCAGGTACTTGAGAGCTAATTATCTCCAAGGAGGCATTCCATCAGATGTTGGAAACCTTTCCCATCTCACTATACTGTAAGATTTCTGACTCAGCTATTGACAATATACACGTCATAGTCAGTATAAACTGTATGATAATGATTTTAATTGCTACTATTGAATTTAGGGACTTGTCAAGCAATATGCTTAGAGGTGCTATACCTTCGTCTATTGGCCGTCTTACCCATTTGCGCCACCTGTAAGTTCATATGGACTTGTTTCTAATCAATTTGAAAATCCTGTGCTTGAGATTTTTATTTCCTGCAAAAGAAAGCAAATTGTGCTCTAATTCTCTGCTTGTGGTTGTTCTATTGTCTTAGGAATTTATCTACCAACTTTTTTTCGGGTGAAATCCCTGATTTTGGAGCTCTAAGCAGCTTCGGGAACAACTCGTAAGTGCTTATATTGATTCTTGGTCAATTTTATTGATTCTTCTTCATCATATTTTGAGCTTTTTTCTGAATGCTACCTGTTTGTTATAGGTTCATTGGCAATTTAGAGCTTTGTGGTAGACAAGTGCACAAGCCATGCCGAACTTCAATGGGATTTCCTGCGGTGCTACCACATGCTGAAAGTGATGAAGCAGCAGGCAAGTTTCTCATTGCATTTCTGGAACCATGAACTTGTGCATAAAACTTATGCTGGGAATTTTTGCAGTTCCTCCTAAACGATCCTCTCATTACATCAAGGGGGTGCTAATTGGTGTGATGTGCACAATGGCCCTCACACTAGCGGTGCTTCTTGCATTCCTCTGGATTTGCTTGTTATCAAAGAAGGAAAGAGCTGCTAAGAAATACACAGAAGTCAAAAAACAAGTTGATCAAGAAGCAAGTAAGCTCAATGGCTCTCAAAATTTTAGCATATTCTTACTTCCTCATTTTTAACACTATCACCTCTAACACTAGTTCCCCAAAAAGGTACAAAGCTTATTACTTTCCATGGTGACCTGCCATATCCTTCGTGTGAGATCATAGAAAAGCTAGAGGCTCTTGATGAGGAGGATATTGTAGGATCAGGAGGATTTGGCACTGTATATCGGATGGTCATGAATGATTGTGGAACATTTGCTGTCAAAAGGATTGATCGGAGTCGTGAAGGATCGGATCAAGTATTTGAGAGGGAGTTAGAGATTTTGGGTAGCATCAAGCATATAAATCTAGTAAACTTGAGAGGCTACTGCAGGCTTCCAATGTCAAAGCTTCTAATTTATGATTATCTAGCCATGGGAAGTTTAGATGACATTTTACATGGTATGTTCATTATATAATGTTTAATACAACACTTTATCTTTTTATAGCTTCCTCTATCTTTTATCGACATTCTCGATTTCAGAACGCAGTGAGCAACAAACATTAAATTGGAGCGCTCGTGTGAGAATAGCCTTAGGTTCTGCACGGGGTCTTGCGTACCTGCACCATGACTGCAGCCCAAAAATAGTTCATCGGGACATAAAATCAAGCAACGTTCTCCTTGATGAGAACTTGGAGCCTCATGTCTCTGACTTCGGTCTTGCCAAACTTTTGGTAGATGAGGATGCCCATGTCACTACGGTAGTTGCTGGCACTTTTGGTTATTTGGCACCAGGTGCATTTCTCTTTTTTCTGTTTGTTTAATATCCAAAATATTACTCTCATCGTCAAAAAGAAAGCATGTATATTCAATCAATGGTGATCATACACATGCAAGCATCTGCTTCAGTACGCCATGAAATCTCTTGCGTTCTTTCAAATTATTTGCAATGATCTTATTATCGAGTATGATCTCTGAATGAAACCATTATTTAATAAGAATATCTTTTTATAATTAAAACAGAGTATCTGCAAAGTGGGAGAGCCACGGAGAAGTCAGATGTTTATAGCTTTGGAGTTCTCTTGCTCGAGCTTGTGACTGGAAAAAGACCTACTGATCCGGCGTTTGTAAAAAGGGGCTTAAATGTTGTTGGATGGGTAAAGCACTCACTCAACGATATATACGTTATTGCATGTGTTACTTCATGTAATACTTATTTCAACATAATTATGCAGATGAACACCCTGTTAAGAGAGAATCGGCTGGAAGATGTGGTGGATAAAAGGTGTACTGATGCAGATATGGAAACTGTGGAAGCAATTCTTGAAATAGCAGCAAGATGCACTGATGCAAACCCTGATGATCGCCCAACGATGAACCAGGCGTTGCAGTTATTAGAACAAGAAGTCATGTCTCCTTGCCCAAGTGACTTCTACGAATCTCATTCAGATTATTCTTAATTGAATGTATTTTATTAAAATCCTCGACAAGTTTTGTGAGATGCTTCTCCCTACTATTTGGGACGCTGTAAATACTTTCTATGCTAAAGTTGGATTTCCCATTTTGCCTTGCGTTGCACCTGTTGAATTTGCATCTATCCCTTAATTTTCTTTTCCCGCAGTGTTGAAGGCAACGGAGAATTTCTGGAATACTTTTCCTGCTACTACCATTTTGCTTATAGCTATCTCTGATCCATCTTTGATCAACTAGATGATGATTGTTTGAGCTAAATATTTCTCCTTGGATGAAAAAGCTGAAATTTTAGATGAATTAATTAAGTTTTGACCTAAATCAAGAACCGAGATCAATTTCTACTTGCTCAAAAAATCTGTCAGCTTCATACTGCAATCTCTGACCACAAGAAGTGCACAACAACGTCAAGACTGATGGATGCGAACCATGAATTTACCCAATCCATTGTTTTTGGAACGTTGAATATCATGTCCTTTGTAGAAACATGAGAAAACTAGGTTCTTGCTGTTGGAAGGAAAGTAAAAAGAAGAAAGAAGGGTTTATAATGCTTTGGGGGTCAAACTAAGAAACACAAGAAGATGTTTTGGTGGAGGCTCTTCGCATTCTCCCAGCATTTTTATGTTAAGTGTTGGAAAAGGCTCTCGTAAAAAAATCCAATAAGTTCATGAACCACACTCTTCTAATATTGACATGGATCAGGCCTAAATTTTGCAACATGATATAGCATTACGGCTCAAGAAAAATTACTTGAAATCTAGCGAGGTGAGTCGATAAAAATTACAAATAGAGCCTCTAAAAAAATAAATTAAAGATCTGTGGCCTAAGACCTGATCTGTAAAAACTATGAATCAGAACCCAAGAAAAGAAGGCTAAGTGAGGAAGACTCAAGCACCTGTGCCTCTGAGGTTGCAGACAAAAAGAGTACAAGTTCAGACGAAATATAAAAATGACGAGACCTCGAGACTCAAGATGACTTAGGCACGTATGGAGGTTTCGGGCCAAAAGAGTACAAGTCTAAGCAACCTGTGGCCTTTGAGACTCAAGATAACCTAAGTGCCTCTAAGGTTCCAGACAAAAACAATACAAACCAAACTTAATAACAAGTACAAGTCTAGGCAAAAAGAAGGAGACCTACGAGATTGAGAAGGAACACAAGCCCAAGCCAATTGAAAATGGGTTGTCCCACGTCGAAAAGTAAAAGGAAGAAAGAACGGTTCATAAAGCTTTAAGAGTCGAACTAAAAAAATGCCTTGAGGCATTTTGGTGGAGGCTTCCGTAAAAAATTTGGATATGTTTATAAACTGCATTTTCTCGACATTGACACGAATCCAACCTATTGTAAATTTCACAACATTTTGTAGAAACATGAAAAAACAAGTTTATTATTGATATCATCATCGGATAACAGTTTCAATATGGTGTGATAATTAAGTAAATTGGAAATATATAGCATTTAAATTATTAATTAAAAATAAAATAATATTATAATATAATTGAAAATGGATACATTTGAATTTATAAAATAAAAACGGAAAGGGGGTATTGAAGTTAACCCACGTGATTCGTGTAACTTTAAATTATTTAGACATCAATTCAGGTTCTCAACTATTGAAATCCCAACTGACGACAAACGCGTTGTCATTACATCAAATGAAAGTAGCACAATATCTTGATGTCTAATTAAGACTCAGACCACGTTTCTCAGGCCAGAAACGCAACTCTCACGGGTTTTTTTTTTTAAATTAAAAAAAAAATTGTGATTGCGATGCTTAGGCCCAACCCAAATCAAGATTTTTGAATAATCGACCACACCCTATGACTTTTCATATAAATTGGCAGCCAGTTGAATCAAAATCCCATATTTCAATCCTTTTCTTTATCTTTATTTTGGTAATTCCCTTCTTTTTTCTTTTTTTTTTTTTCCTGTCGTACACATGAAAATGGCAGAATCATCAACATTGTCCAAGAAGAAGCTATCAGGCAAAGTAGCAATAATCACCGGTGGTGCCAGCGGAATTGGTGAAGCCACCGCCCGTCTTTTCGCCGATCACGGTGCTCTTATGGTGGTTATTGCTGATATTCAAGACGAACTGGGGCAACAAGTGGCAAAATCAATTGGAGCAAGCAAGTGCAGCTATGTGCACTGTGATGTTACTAAAGAGGAGCAAGTCAAATCATTAGTGGAATGGACGGTCCAAAATTTTGGTCAGCTAAATATAATGTTTAGCAACGCTGGGATTGTTGGAAAATCAGATCAAACGATTCTTGATCTTGACCTCTTAGCATTTGACCATGTAATGGGCGTTAACGCCCGCGGAATGGCTACATGCATCAAATATGCAGGGCGTGCTATGGTGGAAGGCCGCGTGAAGGGAAGTATTGTGTGTACGGCGAGCGTGGCCGGTAGTAAAGGCTCCAAGATTCGGACCGACTATTCAATGTCGAAGCACGCTGTGATTGGGCTGATGAAATCGGCGAGCCTACAGCTCGGGGTGCACGGGATCAGGGTGAATTCGGTGTCTCCTTACGGGTTGGCGACTCGGATGACACTCCAAGTTTATGGGAAGAGCGTGGAAGAAGTAGAGAGCCTGTATGAACACAACATGAGCTTGAAAGGGTTTACATTGAAGCCAAGAAATGTAAGCGAGGCTGTTCTGTTTCTTGCTTGTGATGATTCTGAGCTGATTACAGGCCATGATCTTGTGGTTGATGGTGGATTTCTGTGTCATTGATAGATTTAGGTTAGCCCAATTAAGTTAGGTTTTGGGCTTTGCTTCAAATTAGATGGGACCACCAGAATAATGCCTTTGGATCATCTATGATTGTTTGAAAAGCTCTACTTTTAATGCAAATAAATTTGACAATATAAAAAAATTATTATAATTATGTTATTCATTTAGTTGTACAATGGATTTTTAATTTGAGAAAATAATTGGAATTTGATAAATGGGACTCTACACTAACATGAAAAGCCATTCAAGAATTTAAAATAAAAGTGCGGCAAGTATTGAGATTTGGTTGCAAGTTGCAACAAGAAAAATGGGCAGTAGGATTTAGTACCCCATCATTGGTTATATTGCGTTTGAGTTGAAGGAAAAGCTACCATATTTTTTTTTTTATTTTTAATTTAAAAAACAATTTTTTTAATGCAAAATAAATAAACGGTAACTTCATATTTAAATTAAAAAAAACCATTAAATTTTTTTCTTTTAAAAAAAGAATTCCTAGAGAGAACAACATGCATATTGGTAGGTCCATTCACGGTTCACCGGATTTTCGGTTAATTGTTGAACCGATTTAAAATCGAATCGATTTTAATGGTTAATCGAACTAATTAATCCGGATCGATTTTTTTATAAATGAAATTTTTGGTTATCGATTTTGGTTTCGATCTGCGGACTTAAGAGTCCATCAGTTTCGGTTAACCGAACCGGTTGCAAAATATTTTTTTTATATATATACACATATATGTATACATTTATATATGTGCACATATATATATATATATA
>CANXYI011346938.1:0-13362 GCA_948208565.1 Hura crepitans | reverse complement strand
GAGACAATAATCCATTGTCTCTTAAATAACCCTAAAATTCTTGACTCAAGTATTCACCACCTTGATTTGATCGAAGTGTTTTAATACTCTTACCAAATTGTTTCTCTATTTCATGTCTGAATTCTTTAAAATTTTGAAAAGCTTCAGACTTGTACTTCATCAATTACATATACCCATATCGTGAGTAATCATCGATAAAGGTAATGAAGTATAAGAAACCTCTACATGCATGAGTAGTTATTACACCAAATACATCTATATTATAAGTTCCAATAATGTACTTGCATATTCACCCTTTCCAAAAAAAGGTGGCTTAGTCCTCTTGCTTAATAAACAAGATTCACATATATCATATGATTCATAATCAAATAATCCCAAACTATCTTACTTATGTAGCTTGGTCATACGTGTCTCATTTATATGGCCAAGATGACAGTGCCATAAATAAAATGGCTTTGGGTCATCTGATTTCAATCTCTTGGTATTTATATTATGAATTTCTCTATCGTTATCCAAAACATAAATTCCAATAACATTTAAACTAGAACAATAAAAAATACCATTCAAGTAAATAGAACAACCTTTGTTCTTATTAATAGAAATTTCAAAACCTTGTTTAAAAAGATAAGAAATTAAAATAATATTTCTAAATAAAGAAGGAACATAAAAACATTAATCTAAAATTAATACAAGTCTAGAAGGTAAAGGCAATTGATATGTTTCTACAGTTAATGCAATAACCCTTGCTTCATTTGCCATACCTAGGTCCATATCTCCTTTGTTTACCTTCCCACTGCTCCTTAGTCCCTACATAGTTGAAACTAAGTTAGAACAACATTTGGCATCAAATATCTATGATTTGCCATCTAAATTAGTATTAGTATTAATTTCAATCATATAAATACCTAAAGAAAAAGCACCATCTTGCTTCTCCTTTTATTGAGACTCCTTAAAGGCCTTGCAATTATGCTTCCAATACCTAGTCTTTCCACAATGGAACCATATGCCCTTTGAGCTAGTCTTCTTTCCAACAGTAGTAGTAGGAGGGGCAATAACTACTTGCTTCCTCTTCTTCTTACCTACCCCACCTTGGGCACCAATCATCTTCTTTTTGTTCTTTTTCTTCTAAACCTTAGAAGAAGTGGAAGAACTAATGACTATGAATAATTTGAAGCTTTGTTTCTTAATAACCTCATTAGTAGTTTTAAGCATATTGATCAGCTAAGAGATAGTGGTGGTGATCTTGTTTAGCTGATAGTTAAGTAAAAAGGATGCATAACTATTTGGGAAACTTTGTGGAATTAAGGTAATACCTAACTCCACATCCATCATAAAACCTAAGCTAGCTAACCGCTCAATGTACCCATTAATCTTCAGCCCGTGCTATGTAGTTGAAGTTCCCTTAACCATCCTTTAGTAGAATAAAGTCTTAGATATCTCATATCTTTCAGTCTGGCTCTACTCCTAAAATAACTCTTTGAGCTGAAATAGTATGGTTGGAGCATTTATATGCTTATACTATTTTTGAAGCTCAAGAGATATGGATGTTACCATGATATAAGCAACCACAACTAAATCTTCTATATGCTTTAAGTATGCTTATTGCTTATTAGCAGAAGCACTATCAGTAAGGATGGTAGGAATCAGCTTTTCAATTACATAACCAATCTTTTCACCCCTTAAAACTATTTTGAGGTCTCAAATCTAGTCAATGTAATTTGAGCTACTTAGATTATTGGCCTTGAGTATTAAACATATGTTTATGTTAGAACTCATTATGAAAAATGATGTGTGATGTTGCATGTGAAAAATGAAAGACATGTTAGTGTATGAAAATGTTTATGAATGCATTTAATTAGGTTTTTAATTAAGTAAATTTTAACTCCTATTATTTTATTGCAAATTAATAGCCCTCGTTATTGATATGAGAAAGCCTATTGGCTTTCTGAGTAGGTCAGTATCCATCTTTGTTATGGTTAAACCTTTGGTATGCCACTAGATGGTAGGCAACTCACACCAATTGCATCTAATGTAACTATTGATCATTAAGGTAGCAACTCTTGGTAAATGTATTTCCCAAATACATATCCCTAATCTTGTCTCAAGTCTTATTAACCTTGTTACACCTCAAAAATCCTAACATTTATGAATAATACTTTCCCGAGATGAATAGTATTCTCGAGACCCTAGATGCACTAAAGCCATCAAATGAATGTATTAATCATAAAATAATTTTGGACAAATTTAGAAATCAATTAGACGTTATTTTAATGGTTAAAAATGCTAAGAAAGTTTTACAATAATGTCTTAGGAATAATGACTAAGGTAAAGCTAAACTGTAAACTATTTTCAAAGTTGCTCATAAAATTTTGAAACTTATACGACCTGATACATAAAAATTCTAACAAGTCAAATGGCACTAGAATTTGAATTTTTAAATATCAAGAAGTAATTTTTTGGGAATTGAGTAACATAAAAAGTAGCGTATTTAATCGATTTTCCTTAATTTTGAGCTTTAATTTTTAGAGGAGTGTAGGGCATAATTAAAGTGAATTTATTAAATAAAATTGGAAATTAAAGTTGGTATAGAAGGGGAAAAAATTAAAGAAACAGGGAGGAGAAATTTTAATTAAAATAAATAATTTTTGAAAATTATAAAAAGGGGATAATTCTTTTAGAAAGTCAACATTTCCATCATCTTCGCCATCTCCCTCTCAATATGAGAAAAGCCATTGGCTTTTCTCCTTTCTTCACCTCTATTTTTTATTCTTCCATCCTTTAAAGCATAATTTTGCTCATCTAAATGTACTTTAAGAGCTTTCACACCCTCTAGGATTTTATAAAAGCAAAAAATGCAGGAGAGAATGCTTAGAATCATTAATTTTCAAACCTAGTGAATAGTTACCTATATTGGTTTAGTAAGATTTTTAGACTTCTATTATTTTTCCTAGGTTTAAGGGATACCCAAGAGATTTTCTATGGTTTTAGATTTTAATTTAGAGCATTGGGTGATTTTTTATGAATTTTCAAAGAAAATTTCAATTTACATTAGGGATTTTCGATCAAAATGAAGATAAGGGCAAATCAAAGGTGTAAATAGGCCTTGGGATTCCTTTTTAACCTCCTTACTATGTGTAATCAAAATAGAATGTGCAATTTCACTTATAAGCATTAAATTCCATATTATGTATATTATGTAATAAATGATCATAAATGTGTTATGCCATGAATGCGATGTATTTGATGAGTTATATGGCTTATATAATGTATGTCAACACATTTTAGATGATGAGAATATATTGGGATCAAGTGAATGTGCATAATGTGCTTGTTGTGTCACAAATTGCTTAATATGGAGCATAATGAGGTTTCAATTGCTTAATGTAGTATTTGAACCTAATTAAGCATAAAATGGTGTTAGATCATATTTTTTACATGTATGAAAGTTTGAGAATGCATTAGAAAAGAATAATGCTCAAAATGTACTTATTTAGGCTATATGTACATATTATGGAAAATGACCCTAATTATGCACATATGTATTTCCCTCATGTTATTAAGGATGCTAAGTGTGCTTTGCACTACGTCTAAAGAATGTGGACTAATTGTGATTTTTTAGGGTGTTGGTAGAATAGTCAAAGTGTATGATATGTGTGTTTAGCACTTGAATGTCAGTGGACATTGCATGAGGTTAAATGATACATAAAAACATGATTTATGTATGGTTAGGGTTAGGGTTAAGGTAAAGAAATGAAATACCATGCACATGTATAAGTATTTATGATCATAGAGCATGAGTAATAAATAATTTGTATTGAATACAGCAATGGCCATCTTTCATATAATTAGGAAGCATTTTAGAATAAAAATGACTTATTATTGGCTAAAATGGTTTAATGGTTGAATTGCATAATTTGGTCATGAGGCTTGTAATTTTATGATATGAGCACTAATTATTTGTTTGTAAAAGTTATGGATTACGGCTATATAGCATGTATGATGTAAATGTGTAACATACTCAAATAGGTATGTATGACTAAATGGCACCATGAGAATGCATATGCATAAGAACTCATGAAATATAAGAAATAGTGCACATAAATGATTAACACATTGCTTATGACTATAAACATGAATGAGATCATGTATAAATGTATTTTAGAACTAAAATATGTTATAAACCTAAGATGAGCTTAAAATTGTGATTAAGCACTAAATATACTATAATGTGAAAGGAATGAAGATCTGGGTATAATGTGTCTTGAGTGAACTTATGACCTTCAATGAATGTGTAAATGATGAATACATGGTGAAAACCATTAATGCAATGAAAATGGTGTACAGATGTTCTTGTGGCATAAATGTATGTTAAAAAGGTGTATGATAACTAAAATAACATTTTCAAGGACATTAATCAATTTTAGTTAATTGATGGCTAAAACAAGTAAGTTAAAAGCTACTTAAACTTAATTAAGTTGATGAAACTAAAATCACATCGTTTTAGCCCATGAGATGCAACTACCTAAAATTTAATAGATTGACTGGTCAGCTAGGGAATATAGCATTTGTTAGGGCACTTTGGTGTTTTGATGTCAGTTTATAGGTCCACTTATAGTCTGACCTAAAGACCTATATTTGTGATCTTTATATCCTATGTGGGTGCAGGCACTATAAGGACCCATAGGGGCCTCTGCACAATTATATGCCAGTGCAACCACATAAGCTTGGATAGGTACTACACAACCTTTTTATACTCTGGTGCAGTAGCAGTAAGGTCTAAAATGTGGGCCATTGTACATTTCTTGATCCCGTTATCCATAGGGTTAGAGTATTCCAAAATAAACTTAGAAGATTATGGCAAAATTGGAAATCTACTTATAATATATATATATATATATATATATATATAATGATGGAAAATGATAATTAAGTACTTGTAGGAGTTGATAGTTGTTCGTTGTGATAATTGGTTTATAAGTTGTCATATACATGTGATATGAATGCCATTATGCATGATGTATGTCTTTTCATCATGAATAGGGCATATCACTATTTATATGACCATTATGAAATATGTGGATTAGTTATGCATGGAAAAGAACTACATTTAAAAATGAGACATAACTGATGTTTATTAATGCATGATATTTTGTTTAAACCAATAAGCATTCGCTTAGCGTGATGTTTGTTTATGATGCATAGGTAAGAAGACTTTTTAAGACTTAAGCCTCGAGACATCAAGATTATAAAGAGAAGACTTTTCTTTTGGTAATATTTTGTATATAGTATAGTATGTGATGTATAGGTAGCACTTAATGTGCAAAGTTTGGGAATGGGCCTAAATTGTATTTAAGTATTATGTTTAGATTCTCAAGGTTTGTAAACCTTTATAAACTATAAAATTAGGTATTTGGCTATATGATATCTCTTCATTAGATTAAGATATCTTGTGATTGTGTTTGTGTATTGTAGAGTCATCAGAGGATCACATGGTTATTATGCATATGTGTGAAAGTTTTGGAAGTGTATTTTTTCTTATGTAGGTTACTATTAAAAAATTTGAGATAGTACTCAGTACAACCATTACGTTACTAGAATTTTAGCATGAGGATTCCAATTTCTAAATATGTAACTCTATTTCAAAAAGTTTTTGAAAAGCAGTATTTTCACACGTAATGTTTTGATAAGAATGTTTTATAACAAGTAATGGTATAAGTGAGTTTGGATATCTCAATATGCATGTACACCTTAATCGTGCTAGATGATTGGCCAGTGTCAGGACCGGGTAAGAGGTGTCACATTTAGTGGTATCAATGCTTTGGTTTAGGGATTTCTAGTTAACATATGTGTGGTTTAGGGTCTATAGTATACATCAAATAACTTATGGATGTTAAGGATTATAAAACTATTTTCTTACCTATAGATACAATAAGTGCTTTAGCATAAGGTAGTGAGGAGGAAGTTAAGAGTCACACTCCAACTACTGTAGCATCCAAGGCTATTAAAGTTTGTTTTATGTTTGTTAATGTAGTAGGTTATGCACTATCAATAAGACAAGCTCGACCAACGTTCCTATAAGTAATGCTCCAGCTATTGAGGCAAGCTATAGCTATTGGTCCATCACCAGCATAGCAATTACAGGTCTTACTAGCCCTCTAGAAGACATATCTAAAGAGGGTTAAAAAAATAAGGCCTAAGGATTTTAAGGGAGAAAGCAAGATGGAGCTCAACAAAGCATAATACTGGTTGGACCACGCAAAAAAGATTATGAAGCAAATGCAGTACACATTAGAAGAGAAAGTGATATGTGCCACTTCACTTTTATAAGAAGAAGCATCTAAGTGGTAGGAGGAACTTATTGAATACAAGTTAGAGGATTAAGTGACTTGGGAGTTCTTTTTGACTGAGTTCCATAAGAAGTACATCACTAAAGGTTACCTAGATGATATAAGGCAACAATTTATAGATCTTAAGCAAGATCAGAAGATGGTAGAGGAGTATGAGAAGGAGTTCACTATGCTTAGTAGATATGCTAAGAGCAACATCACTATTGAGGTAGACGAGTGTAAGAGATTTAAGAAGGGTCGACATATTGATATCAAATCTCTAGTGGTGCAGATAAAAATTAAGGATCTCACCAAGTTGGTATTAGTATACATATCTACTAAGTGAGTATAGAAAGAGAAGAAGGAGTTTTACAAGAAAAAGAGATCAGCTGGTCAGGGAGCATCTAGTGTTGCATTATAGTCAGGGAAGAAGTACAAGGGTTTTTAGTGTAGGCATGTATAATAGTCTTAGAAGTAAAAGCAAACTTAGAATATTGCATAAAGTGATAAGGGTAAGGCTCTACAGCAGTAGTATTAGGTTACCAATACACTAAGGTTGACAGTTAAGGCCAATCAAGTTCCTTAGTGTCAAACTTGTTTCAAGATGCATATGGGAGAAAGTTAGAAGAACAAGCCAAGGGTGTGTTTTGGTTATAGGCAATTAGGTCATTATTTTAAGGATTATCCTAAGGGACAGAGTGTGGGATAGAGATTAGCACCACCACGTACTAAAGGCCAAAAGGGAAGTCAAGGAAGGAGAGTTAAGAGAGCTTAGAGAGATAAATCAAAGTCTAGACATAAGCATAGAGTCTTGCATGACGGTACTCCATTAGAGCTCGAGAGGATGCTAATAAGCCAAATGTCATAGCTGGTACTTTTCTCCTCTTTGACTCTCCTATCTTGGCATTAATTGATCTAAGGTCTACACATTTGTATGTTTGCACTTCATAAAGCATAAGATTAGGGGTTAATTTAAAAACCACTTGACCTAGAGATCATGATTAGTAACGTCATAAGCCAGTATGTGGTAGTTAACCGAGTATATAGAGATTACCCTTTACAAATATAAGATATCAGTTTCTTGCTAACTTGATAAAACTACCTTTTGTTGATTTTGACTTCATATTAGGCATGGATTAGTTGTCAAAATATCAAGTGATTTTAGATTGCAAGCATAAGAGGTTGACTATCTATACTGATGATAATTCTAAAATCATAATTATTGGAGAGAGAATCAACTTCTTATCTAATGTGATATCTATAGTCACAGCTTTGTGGATGATAAGAAAGGGTTGTCAGGCATATGTTGCAAATATATATGACACCAAAATAGAAGAGCCAAATGCTCATAGTATACCAATGGTGGTTGAGTTTGTTGACGTCTTTCCAGAAGAATTATCAAGTTTGCAACCAGAAAGGGAACTTCAATTCAGTATTAAAGTTTTATTTAGCAATGTTCTAGTATCTATAGTGCCTTATCATATGGTACTAGCTTAGTTAAAGGTACAATTGTAAGAATTGTTGGACAAGGGTTTTATTAGACCAAGTGCTTCACTATAGGGAGCACTGATTTTTTTTGTTAAGAAGAAGAATGGTTCACTTCAATTATGTATGGATTATCGATAGTTGAATAAAGTAACTAGTAAGAATAAGTATCATGTACTATAGATTGATGATTTGTTTGATTACCTTAAAGGAGCCAAAATGTGCTTTAAGATAGATTTGAGATCCAGGTACTATCAGTTAAGCATAAAAAGAGTTGGATGTGGTGAAGACTACTTTTAGGACAAGGTATAGTCTCTATGAGTTTTTGGTAATGCCATTCTGGTTTACCAATGCTCTTATAGCGTTCATGGATTTAATGAATAGAGTCTTTAAACCTTAACTTGACCAATTTGTGGTAGTTTTTCATAGATGATATTCTAGTTTATTTGAAGAACAAAAAAAAGCATGAACAACATTTGAGAATGATTCTTCAAATTTTGAGAGAAGAAAAACTATATGCCAAACTTAGAAAATTTGAGTTTTGTTTAAGTGTAGTATCTTTTATGTGGCACATAGCATCAGTTGATGGTATTCGAGTTGATCCTAGCAAGATTGAAGCATTAATGGAATGGAAGCCACCTAGGAACCCCACAAAGATTAAGAGTTTCCTAGAGTTCGCAGGGTATTGTAGACAGTTTATCAAGGGGTTTTCATTGATAGTAGCCTCTATGACATGATTATTAAGGAAGGATGTTCAGTTTATTTTGGATGATAAGTGTCATGAAAGCTTTGATATGCTTAAGGCTATGTTAACAGAGGGTCTAATCCTTATGTAGTCAATTTCAATAAAGGATTTCACTATTTTCGGTGACACATCTCATAATATGTTAGAGTGTGTTCTAATGCAAGATAGCAAGGTTGTTGCTTATGTTTTAAGATAGTTGAAGCCATATGAGAAGAATTACACTACTCGTGATTTAGACCTTGTAGCTATTATGTTTGCTCTAAAAATTTGGAAACATTATCTTTATGGAGATAAGTGTTATATCTACATTGATCACAAGAGTCTTAAGTATCTTCCTACATAAATGGAGCTAAACTTGAGATAGAGGTGATGGACAAAATTAATTAAAGATTATGATTTCCTAATTGATTACTATATGGGGAAGGCTAATATAGTGGTAGATGCACTTAATAAGAAATTCATGGTAGCCATGAAAGCTATGAATTTTAGATTACAACTTATGGGTGATAATGCCTTGTTAACTGAGATGCAAGTTAGGCCTAGTCTATTAAAACAAGTGAAAAAGTGTCAACATGATGACAATAGATTGATGATTGTTATAAGTGCTATATAAGAGGGGAAGCCAACAGAGTATGAGATTAAAGGAGATGGTTGTTTGTACTATCATGACAAAATTTGTGAGCCAAATGTGGAAGAGTTAAAGAAGCAAATTCTGTAAAAAGCTCATAATGCTCTTTATGTGATGCATCCTGGTATCACTAAAATATATTAGGATTTGAAGGTTTCTTATTGGTGGCCAGGTGTGACAATCGATGTATCAGAGTATGTGACGAGGTGCTATACTTGTTAATAGGTAAAGGCAGACTATCAGGTTCCTGTTGGATTGCTTCATCTTATAGCAATTCTAAAATGGAAATAAGATAGAGTCATAATGGATTTTATGGTTGGGTTACCTACGATGAGTAGTAGATGTGATTCAGTTTAGGTGGTTGTAGACTATTTGACCAAGACTACTCATTTTTTACCAATTAGAATAGACTACTCTTTGGAAAAACTAGCAAAGCTTTATATGGATGAGGTTGTCAAATTACATAGAGTGCCATCTTTGATTATATTGGATCAAGATCCAAAGTTCACATTGAGGTTTTAGAAGAAACTTTATAAAGCCTTGGGAACTTGATTGAGCATTAGTATAACATTCCACCCACATACTAATGGACAATCTAAGAGAGTTATCCAAATTCTAAAGGAAATGTTAAGGGTTTGTGCATTAGAGTTTAAGGGAAGCTACGATTGATATTTGTCCTTAGCTAAGTTTGCTTATAATAACAGTCATTAAATAAGTTTTAGTATGGCTCTTTATAAGGCCTTGTATGGAAGAAAGTATAGAACACTTTTTTGTTAGGATGAGCTTAGTGAAACTAAGCTCATAGGGCCAGACTTAATACAAGATGTAGAAGAAAAGGAAAAGATCATCAGAGAGAGGTTAAAGGTAGCTTCTAACAAATAGAAGTCCTATACAGACTTGAAAAGGAAAGAGGTGGAATATGAAGTGGAAGACAAGGTTTCACCTTGGAAGAAGGTTCTACAATTTGTGAAGAAAGGGAAGCTAAGTCCTAGGTTTATTGGGCCATACGAGATCACATAATGTGTGGGACTAGTAGACTATAGACTAACTTTACCTCTAGAACTATAGTAGATCCATGATGTCTTTTATGTTTCCATGCTTAGAAGGTATATAATAGATCCCATGCATGTGATAGCAATGGAAGAGATCAAGATTGTTCCTAACTTGGCCTATGAAGAAAAACTAGTGAGGATTATAGACCGAGTAGTGAAAGAACTAAGGAATAACATAGTAACCTTAGTGAAGGTTCTCTAGAAACACCATAGGATAGAAGAAGTAACTTAGGAAACTAAAGCTTAGATGAAAGAACAATACCCATAGTTATTTGAACTAGGTAACAATTTAATGTCGAGGATGACATTTGTTTTAAGAGGGGAAGAAATGTAACACCCCGAAAATCCTAACTTTTATAAATACTTTCTTGAGATGAATAGTGTTCTCAAGACTTAGGATGCACTGAAGGTACCAAATGAAAGTATTAATCATAAAATAATTTTAGGCTAAGTTTGAAATCAATTGGAGGTCATTTGGGTAGTTAAAAATGCAAACAAAGTTTTTATGGCAATATTTTAGAAATAGTGACCAAGGCAAAGCTAAACTGTAAATTATTTTCAAAGTTGCTTAAAAATTTCTGAAACTTATACGACCTGATACTTAAAAATTCTAATGAGTCTAATGGCACTAGAATTAGAATTTTTACATATCGAAAAGTAATTTTTCGAGAATCGGATAACATAAAAAGCAATGTATTTAATTACTTTTCCTAATTTTTGAGCTTCAATTTTTAGAAGAGTAGGGCATAATTAAAGTGAATTTATTAAATATAATTAGCAATTAAATAGGGTATAAAAGAGGAAGAAAATTAAGGAAAAAGGGAGGAGAAAATGTGATTAAAATAAATAATTTTAGAAAATTAAAAAAGGGGTGAATTCTTTTAAAAAGTCAACATTTCCATCATCTTCTCCCTCTCCTTCTCAGTTCAAGAAAAGCTAATGGCTTTTCTCTCTCCTCCCCCTCTATTTTTCTTTTTCCTCTATCCTTTGAAGCATAATTTTATTCATCTAACAATACTTTAAGAGCCTCCACACCCTCTAGGACTCTATAGAAGCAAAAATTGTGAGAGAGAACACTTAGAATCTTCGATTTTCAAACCTCATGAATAGTGACCAATATTGGTTTGGGTAAGATTTTCTAACTTTTGTTATTTTTCCTAAGTTCTAGGGATGCCTGAGAGATTCTTTATGGTTTTAGATTTTAATTTAGAGCATTGGGTGATTTACTATGAATTTTCAAAGAATATTTTGATTTATGTTAGGGATTTCTAATCAAAACTGAGATAAGGGTAAATTGAAGGTGTAGACAGGTGTCAAGGTTCCTTTTCAACCTCCTTAGTATGTGTAATTGAAATAGAATGTGCAATTTCTCTTATAAACACTAAATTCCATATTGTGCATATTATGCAATAAATGCTCATAAATGTGTTATGCCATGAATGTGATGTATTTGATGAGTTATATGGCTTATGTAATGAATGTCAATATGTTTTAGATGATGAGAATTTATTGGGATCAAGTGAATGTCCATAATATGCTTGTTGTGTCATAAATTGCTTTATATGAAGCATAATGAGGTTTAAATTACTTAGTGTAATATTTGAACATAATTAAGCATAAAATGGTGTTAGATAATATTTTTTTTACATGTATGAAACTGTGAGAATGCATTAGAAATAAATAATGCTCAAAACGTGCTTATTTAGGCTATGTGTGCATATTATGGAAAATGACCCTAATTATGCTTATATGCATTTCCCTTATGTTATAAGCATGCTTAGTGTGCTTTATACTATGTTTAAAGAATGTGGACAAGTTGTGATTTTTTTGGGGTGTTGTCTAAATGTTCAAAGTGTAACATATATGTGTTTTGGACTTAAATGTTAGTGGACAATGCATGAGGTTAAATGATGCATAAAAACATGATTTTATTATTATTGGGGTTAAGGTAAAGAAATGAAACACCATACATATTTATAAGCAATTATGAACATAAAGCATGAGTAATAAATAATTTGTGTTGAATAGAGCAATGGCCATGTTACATATAATTAGGAATCATTTTAGAATAAAAATGAATTATTATTGGCTAAAATGGCTTAATGGCCGAATGGCCTAATTTGGTCATAAGGCTTGTAATTTTATGATATGAGCACTAATTATGCATATGTAAAAGTGATGGGTTATGGTTATGTAGCATGTATGATGTAAATGTGTAACATGCTCAAATAGGTATGTATAACTGAATGGCACCATAAGAATACATGTGCATAAGAACTTATGAAATGTGAGAAATAGTGTGTATACATGTTTGATGCATTGCTTGTTACTATAAACAAGAATAAGATCATATATAATTAGAGTTTACAACTAAAATTGGTTATAAACCTTAGATGATCTTAAAAGTGTGATAAGCACTAAGTATACCATAATATATATATAAAGGAATGAACATTTTAGCATAATGTGTCTTAAGTGAACTTATGACCTTAAATGAATGTGCAAATGGTAAATACATGGTGAAAATCATAAATGAAATGAAAATGGTGTTTAGATGTGCATATGGCACAAATATGGCACAAATGCATGTTAAAAAGCTCTATGATCACTAAAATAACATTTTCAAGGACATTAACCAGCTTTAGTTAACTAATGGGTAAAATAAGTAAGTTAAAAGATACTTAAATGTAATTAAGTTGTTAAAACTAAAAACACATCATTTTAGCCCATAAGATGCAACTACCTAGAAATAGATAGGTTAACCGGTTAGCTAGGGGATGTTACAGCTGTAGGGCACTTCGATGCTTTGACTTCAATTTACTAGTTAACTTCTAGTTTGAACTAAGGACCTATTTTATGATCTTTGGATCCCATGCAAGTGTAGATACCGTAAGGTCCTATAGGGGCCACTGCAAAATTATATATGGGTGCAACAGCATTAGCCTAGATGGGTACTGCATAACCTTTTTATATTTTGGTGCAACAGTCGTAAGGTCTAAAATGTTGGCCACTACACATTTCTAGATCCCGTTATCCACAAGGTTAGAGCAATCCAAAATAGGCTTAAAAGATTATTGCAAAATTGGAAATTTACTTATAATATATATATATATATATATATATATA